>JAGDQP010009986.1:37735-57235 GCA_022664845.1 Lepisma saccharinum
ATGAACAGTGTGTTCTCGAGTGGCATGTGGATTTTAATTACGTCTGTTAACTGTTACGTTGATTAACATATCAGACAAGTGGAAACAGGCCTTAACGTAAAACAACGCAATTTTTAGGTACTTATTGTTAGCACGAATTGCCTACAGCTGAACAAGCTTAACGGAAACGCGGTCAATTCCCCCGCACGTCCCTATGAAATTAAGTGATTTATAGTTTATGTTCATGAAGGTGTAGTCGATTATGTAGGATCCTATGTATGATTATTGTCAATGCTTTTATTTCCTATTCTGCTAGACGTACCATTGACTTTTGTCGGTTGCGTTGAAATGCAGCTTCCACAGTGTTATCGCATTGTAGGGATACACCTGGTCATCCACCAAGCAAGTCCTGAACAGTACCTTTTTCTTTTAAAGTTACCCAACGCTGTGTACTCCTTTTGGAAGGAGAATCTCATCCATGTTGTCGGGAAAACTGTTATTGCATGGCAATCGGTGACTTCGACTTTACAATTTACCACACGTATTGAACCTTCTGTTGTGAGCTCTCCATTTGCATTTACTTAAAACCTGCAACAGTAATGAACACAAAGTTTCAGATTTGCTCAGATTTATATCAATTAAAAGTACATAAGTAATAAAACATACGGTACATGACTCAAATCTTTTAGAGTTGAACATGCGTTTGTAACAGACAGCGCTGTTCCATGTTACAAGAATTTCTATTCAGAACTTTTAGCAATGTTACTTGAACTTTTGACAAATCCTGTGTAACAAAGCTTCTACGTCCGAACTTAAGAACGCCAATTTACTGCACCTTAACAGCGTTATGCAATACAATACATTTCTAGGGTAGTTGAGTTATTTTTCTTAAAAATTAACTTGATATTGTAATATTTCTGTAATGCCCATATTTTACGTACGCCATATATCACTCTTACTTGAGAAGAATATGTTTTCCAAACTACATTCTAATTTCCTATGTTTACTTATATTTACAGGATATACACACGAAACACTTCCCCAATCACCGTGGATGGCATTATACCACAGAATCGCCACAATAAGGTGAGATGAATAAAAGGTATCCAATAATTTTAAAGGTTTACTACCGTCACCATACAAATATATGACAATATGCCTTTGAATTTTATTTATGACCTTTAGGCATCTAAGGTGCAGGAAAGGATGCGGGACGGTGTCAGCCAGGGTCTAGGATATTAGAACATGAAAAGTATTCAAGTAGTACTAGAAACTTTCTTCTCACGCCAAAGTTGCAAACATATGGGATACTTACAAGTTAAAATATGCATTGTATAATACTTTTTCTGTAGTTTTCCTTGCTGCTACACATAAGATTTCGTTGTAGAATCATCAAAAAGTATGTAGTAAGTTTTCACAAAAAAAATATCTGTAGTGGCAGTCGAATCGGAAAAGTACAAAAGTACACGTATTCTTACATGGAGATTGCTAACAATATATATGATTTATACTGTACAACTAACAATCATACAAAGTATCTTTATTGTTGCAAATGAAAATTTCAGCCGTTTAGTCCGAAATATTTTAACAAATAAGAAATTATAGAGAATGGCTAGAGGAAACTCTTACTGCACATTTGGACAAATAATGAATAAGGATGTCTAACGCCGTCCGCCACTTGATTCAGCAACACACATCGACACCTGAGATTTATATTGTATCTGCTATTGCATTCCTATAGAGATACGACAATATAATCCTTATGCGCAGTGGTGCTGTTCACTCTAAATAACAACCGGTTCGAGCTACTTGTAAATTATGTTGTTACTTACAACTCTGATACATGCACCAAATTTTACAAAATCCGAATTAGTAAAGAGAAGCCACACAAAACTCACAATCACTTTACTGGTAGTGTGTTTTATACTTCAGTCACTGCCAGCATCTTAAATTAACGAAGTTTCTAACTGACGTAACTGTAAATTAATAGTGAGTTTTGAAAGCTGCTAAATTTAGGAATACTTTTAAACAGACAGTGAGGAAAGACTCTCGAAATTATGAAATTGAAAATGTATAGAAGGTTACTTAATTAAAAGATGAACAATACCAGATGTGTAAATATGAAACCGGAATTTGTGCATAGACGGCGTTAACTGTCACTGTGGTTACCGTAAAACTGCGTCATTGGCGCCACTTGCTTGTTTTGACTGCTGATAACGATTTGCAACTCACAACCAGACAAGTTTCATTCCATGGTGTAGTGTTTAATAGCGTTGAACATGGCGCAGTTTGAACCTACAAACTACGATGTGCGGAGAGCATTGATTTTTTGTTACCATTTGAAGAAAACTGCTGCAGAATCGCATCGCATGCTTGTCAAAGCTTACGGTGATCATGCTCTTGGTAAGTCAGAGTGCTACGCGTGGTTTACAAAATTTAAAAGTGGCGATTTTGACGTGAGAAACGAAGAACGTGGAAGACCACCGAAAAAGTTTGCAGACAGCGAATTGCAAGCTTTGTTGGATGAGGATGACGATCAAACGCAACAACAGCTCGCGGATCAATTAAATGTGACACGAGAAGCAGTTTTCATACGTCTAAAAGCCATGGGCAAGATTCAGAAAGTGGGAAAATGGGTTCCACATGCATTGACTGAACGACAGCAGGAAAACCGAAAACCACTTGCGAAATTCTGCTCGCCAGGTACAAAAGGAAAATATTTCTCCATCGAATTGTGACTGGTGACGAAAAGTGGATCTATTTCGAGAATCCTAAGCGTAAAAGATCACGGGTAACTCCAGGAGAACCAGCTACATCGACTTCAAGACCAAATGCCATAAACGGAAGACTGGATCAGAAGAGAGTGATCTATTATGAACTGCTGAAACCTGGCGAGACCGTTAACACTCAAAGTTACCGACAACAAATGATCGATTTGCATCAAGCTTTGCGTGAAAAACGACCAGAATATGGCCAAAGACAACATAGCGTGATTGTGCTTCACGATAATGCACCCTCCCACACAGCAAAACCGGTCAAGAAAACGATTGCGACGTTTGGCTGGAAAATCCTTCCTCATGCGGCATACTCACCAGATTTTCACTTATGCATCCATGGGACACGCACTTGCTGACCATCGCTTCACATCTTACGAAAATGTACGAAAATGGTTTGATGACTGGTTTGCAGCACAAGAGGCACAGTTTTTGTGGTCTGGCATTCACACATTGCCGGAACGATGGCAGAAATGTATCGCTAGCGATGGCCAATACTTCGAATAAAATAGTTCTTAGCATTGTCATCCAATCACGGTGTCTTTTCGGTATAAATTCCGGTTTCATATTTACGCACCTGGTACAGCTTTATCCATAGTTCTTTATAAAAAATAAAAGAACAAATAGTCAATTCAAGTAATTGACAGACCAACAAAAATATTAAATTCTGAAAATTCTGGTTCGGTTCGTTTTGTCAACAGATTACTTTGTCGACACCACTTCGTCGACAGGTATGTTTCTTCGCCAGCTCACTTCCTCGACAAGCAACTTTGTTGACAGCTCACTTCGTCGACAGGTACATTTTCTGGATTGGTATGTTTCGTCGACAGCTCAGTTTGTCGACAGGTCACTTCATCGATAGGTACGTTTCGTCGACAAGCTACTTTGTCGACAGCTCACTTCGTCGACAGGTACATTTCAACGACAGTACGTTTTTGTCAAGAGGTAAGTTTCGTCGACAAGTACGTTTTGTCGACAGCTTATTTAATCTACATGCTTATTTTAGCGATGATAATTTTATGGACACACCCATAAGGCAATACGCGACATAATGCAATTGTTTGGTCTTGCTATAATATACTTTACAAATTGCTATGAAAACTCTTCTTCCCAGAACCTAAGTATTACATTATTTTCCTCGTGACACTAAAGTATTCAGTTATCGAAAAAAAATAGAAAATTTGATAGCAGAAAGTTTATTTTTACCGCCACATACTGAAAGCATTATCATTTAAATTAAGAAATCCAGATATATGGGTCATTCCATGTCAGATCAACACAGATTTCATCTCACCATCTCAGATTTTTATGAATTCTGGTATGTTAGTAGACCCTGGTGAGAAACAATAAAAAAATATAATATTGTAGTCCTGTGTCATATACTTCAGGAATTACAGCATCTAAAATTTTGATTTATCCGCGAAATTTCGAGCTACATTGATTATTAAAAAATGTTTGTATGTTCTAATTACCGAGCCACTGTAGCTCACAAGGGAACATTTTAAATTGATAATTTGGTTTCCTAACCAAACTATATCCAATCGATAGAGGAGTGAAAGAAATGCACAAAGCCAAATTTTTAGCGGCAAAGACCCAAAAACACAGGAGAGAGAGCAGAAATGAGAAATTATAATAATGTGTATATTATACGCAGATATATTCAAAACGGTTAAAGGAAACGGGTTGAAACTTCCACAACATTATACTGACGAAAGATTGTACTCAGTCGTAAACACTGTTGCCATATTTAAAACAGTGTTGCCAACTTAGCTGAAAGTTATTTATTTTAAATAACACTATATACTAATTTTTATATATCTGAAACGCACATAAAGTAGCAAGTTAAATTTTGAGAGCTCACCACGAAGTGTTGCAAACTTTAATAGATACACGATTTAAAACATCATGAAACCTAGTGATTGTATGGGTCGACAGTGCGCAAAATACTGGTGCATGAAAAATGGGACAAAGTAGACGAAATATATACATGTAAAGGATCCCACAAAAATCGGAGAGAAAACACAGATACAAGCACACTGCCAAAAAATGGCTGTGTTAATTCAACACAATGCGGTGTCTCAGAGTGACTACCACTTTGTGTGTGTGGTGGGCTCTCAAAATTTAACTTGCTATTTATGTGCGTTTCAGATATATAAAATTTAGTATAATTATAGTGCTATTTGAAAAAAATAACTTTCAGCTAAGTTGGCAACACTGTTTTAGATATGGCAACAATGTTTACGACTATGAGTACAATGTTTAATCAATATAATGTTGTGGCAGTTTCAGCCCGTTTCCTTTAACCGTTTTGAATATATCTGCGTATAAAGTGTTATATTGCATTACTTATACACATTATTATTATTTCTTATTTCTGCTCTCACTCATGTGTTTTTGGGCCTTTGCCGCTAACAGTTTGGCTTTGTCCATTTCTTTCACTCCTCTATCGATTGGGCATAGCTTGGTTAGGAAACCAAATTATCAATTTAAAATGTTCCCTTGTCAGTTCTAGAACGTTGGCGTAGCATTCGGGAGGTCGTGGGTTTGATCTCAGCGGCCGACCATTCTGATTAAGGTTTTACCTCAGTCAAATCAGGCAGATGCCGGGATGGCACCTTCAATATAGGCTCTGGCCGACATCTGGAAGCCTCTTTCCAGCACCCTTTCCCCTCTTCTATCCCGGCCTGAGACTTAGATGCCTAAAGATCATAAATTAAATTCAAATTTAAATGTTGTTCTAATTAAGATAGAAATGTGATTCTTGCATCATTGTGAATGTAATGGACAGACCTTTCATTTAATATGCAATGCTTGCCCCTACTTATAAAATTGAAAATTTGATCTTAAACTTTGACCTTTTAACCTTGAATAGCAAAAATGACGGCACCCCCGACTTTTGTGAAACTTTTAAAAAATTATGGTCTCTTATTCATGAAGATATGTGGAAAATCACATAATGGGAAACTCATGGAAAGATGAGTATTATTAAAAGTTTATTTACGAGTGTTAAGCATTTTTGGCTCAGGCTGGGATGTAGTGTTTCTGCTTATATTACCTTCCCCAGGTACAATTTGATGAAACAATATTGCGAATAGTGTCATTGTACGTTAAGAAGCAAGTGTTGGGAAAGGTGATGGTCGCAATTTGAGTAGTTCGTCTCGGGTAAGGGGAGGGGCGAATCCAACATGGCCACTGAAACAAGCGATTGTTCACGGCGCGGAAAAATCGCACAGGGTATAACAAAGGGGGAAAGGTTTACTTTTACTTTTTCATGATTCATCCCAAAATTTCTCCCATATCTGTGACAGTGACACACACACACACACACATATACTTTTATGTGTATATAAATACATATTATATGCATGACCTTAATATTGTTCCCATTGTGAAACTTCCTGGCGATGCCCTTGGATGAATGTGCCATTGTTTACACAAACGATTGTTTATTGTCGGCATTGTGGGTAGAAATGCATACCCAGTGAAATGAAATTACAACATATGCAAGCAGCAACGATGAATAAAACGGGAGAGTATGAAATACGTACTGCGTCTTGCTTCTGCACACGATCAAGAAAAGCAGTGTGGAGTAGAAAAAGTACACTTCAAATTATTGGTAGACGCACGAGAGTTACATTTTAATTTATATAGTGGTGGTCAATTTAAACCTAAGGACGTTGTTAGGTATCAGAACGAATGAAACAAATTTAAAAGTCACTGAGAATGGAGAGAAGCTAATGTCTAATTGAATGTAAGTTGTAAGTATCACGACTGAAAATTATATCAAGAATTAAGATTTTATTCAGAATTGGTAATTAATTATCAAAGAGGACCAATCACTCTTCACGTAGTTTCCGTATATATTTACTAATAAGTGTTTACGGCAACAAATATGCACACTTCTACACTTTAACTGAATCAACGTTTTATCACTATTTGAAGACGTTTGCACCAAGTTGTAAATAGTGTTAACACATCTTTTGATAGTCTAGGAAAGACGAAAAATTGGCAGAAGTGTGTACTGAATAAAAAATTATCTCGGTGATTGTCTTCTCCTTTACCCAGCAAGATAGGAGGTCTGTAGTTTCTTGCTGTGCATTAAAGAAGTTCCAAACATAAATTAATGTGGCGAAGTTTATCAGGTCATATTGTACACAAATGTAAAAATATACGCACTTAATCAAGGGTAGATTCATTAAAATTTACAAGAAGTGGATTTATTTTTCATTTATAAAATTTTTACAAGTAAGTATTAAGTATATATGTGAAGGATTTAAAGCAAAATTTATCATTATTTGAAAAAAACGATTTTAACATGATATTCTCTTCTTTTCTTCACAGAAGAGATAACTGCGAGAAGGAACAAGATGCGATAAGATGACGACACAGCTTGCAGAAACAAATATAGCCTAATTTTAATCCAGATGTACTATGTGCAAAGAGCTAATGAATATAAATCTATTAAATATGTTATTTACCAACACGGTTTTCATTTTAAAACCTATACGATTGAGGAAAATTAACCCAATGTTATTTGAAGTTTCAATGAAATTTTACCTGCAAATATTTTAACGAATATAGTAAGCGATGAAACTTAATATATTGCAAAGTTATCCGATTGCGACGCATGTACAATCTATTCCAAAAAGGATGACAACATTGATTACAGCAATTTTCATCTGAAAATTCTCTAAGCCCAACTTCGGGTATCTTCGGAAACAGTAAACCAAAGATGCTAGGTTCGAGCCCTGGAAGGAAAGATGAACCTTCGCAATTGGGAAGAAAATGTGCAGATGTTTTTCTCTTCTTCTTCTAAGTGCAATAAGACATGTTGAAATGTTATTAGGTGTAGAAAAAAGTAACATTAATTCAAATACGTAATGATACAGTATTTCTAAACCATCCATACATCTGAGCACGTGATCGTTTTGTCCCCTACGTTTCCATACGTAAAAGCAAATTTACAATGAAAGTGAAAACAGCAAATTTAGTTCTCGCATTCTTAGTACAATAAACAAGAGAGAGGAGAGAAAACAATAACATTTGCAACGTATATGAATGCCATTGTATTAAACACCGAAAATTCAGTCGTTTCTTCAGAAGGAGTTCTATCAAAAAGAAATAGAGAGATGTGTTCTTGTTACCTCAGTGGTTAGCAAGTGGACAGGTTCTCTCTCCGCTTGCTCGTGGTAAAGCGAACTGTAGAGGTGTTGTGTTGGAAGACAGCTCAGTCTCCGACACAGATTTTGTGTTCAGATACTTTTGATTATTTTTTGTGATATATAGTATAGTATTATTAAATTCGATTATAAATGGCGTATAATGGAGAACAAATAGTGAGAGAAAACACACTGAAAGTTGACTTTAGTGAATTTGCTCATCGTCCCCATATTATCTCGATACATGATATGGTACATGATTGCCTATGTCTAGAACCTAGTGAAGTTGTAGCGATAGAAATATGCCATTACTTGAAGAAATCGTTTATAAAATGTGTGAATAGTGAAGTAGCTGAAAGGGTGTTACAAGAACGAAAAGGTGAAGTTATTTACATTGAGAATGGCATAAGATATAAATTATCTATTGAACTAGAACGTCCACCGGAACCAAGTTTCATAATAACGACTGTACCTCTTGAACTAACGGATCAGTATAGTGCTGATTTTTTTACAGTGTATGGTGTGGTCTCGTCCGTGAAACAACTTTTTTTTTACAAGCAACTACGTTATGACGTGTACAATGGTAAGAGACAGATCTTTTTTGAGAAATTAAATCCTGTTCCATCGAGATTTGTTCGCATGCTGAAATTTAATGTTCAGTTTTTTTTGACAGATAATTAAATTCAACAAAATCCTCCTTAGTCTATAACATACACACGATCTGAAAAAGAGCAAGATCCAAATCTCGTAATAAACTCTACAAATTTTCCTACAGTAGTACAAAGCTTGCAACAAAACGAAAGTAGTGACCTTCAATCAAGTTTGATTGCTCCTGCTCAATGCGAACCGGGAGACAGTGTTGACAAGGAAGTACAAGACAATGTAACGGCCATAGGGATTGGAGCAAGCGTCGTGCAGAGAAGTAAAGAACAAAAAGAAGAAGAAGAATTTTTACTTGTCAACGCTTATACTGAGAACGGCGAGTTATCGTCTATGAATGAGGCATATATAGAAAGTGCGAGTCTAGAAAGTGAATCTAAGGAAGAATTAATTTTTGAAGAGGAAAGGGCGAGTGATCAAATATTTGATAAAGAAGAAATAAAGAATACATCAAATGTTCTAAATAAAGAGGAAGAAAGTGTCAGTGAGTTATACAAGGAAGATATATCTTAAGAGGAGGAGGAAAGGGGAGATGTAGACTCTGGCCCTTTTCGCAGAACACGTTTCAAAAGACCCAAGGTAAGTGCTACATCTCAGATATTTAGTAAGAAAACAGCTCGAAAGTTAAAGAACTAAAACCAAAAAACAAGAGAAGAGGACAGTAGTGGTCATGCCCTGTTTTTTGGTACCTTGACCCGTGAAAGTGCTTCTCATACGATCAACATTGCATTAACTGTTCTTTACTTTTTGATTAATTTTGTGATATACCATTTGGTATATAACAACATACCATTTAAATATGTATACATATGGTGCTGGCTGTGGACACGAATTCAGGATGACGATATTCAGTTTCTTCGTAATATTATGCCTACTATTAGCATGCATAAAGATGTCAGAAGATTCTTTATCGTCTAATACGGCTAAAATACAAAACACATATACAATTTCAAGGTCGTGACTTTTAACATTTGTAAAGCGTACAGTGTAAAACCAATCAAATTCTTATTATTTATGTGCGCGAAATGGCCATACAGGTAATTGCGATACAGGAGATCAGCCCCACGAATTTGCTCCGATTTGCTATTTTCAAATGTGGATATGCCAGTGAACATCCAGGGAAGTTCCTAACACCATCGGAATATTGCTTCGAAAGTGAACTTCCAAAAGTATGTTTCGAGGATGACTGTGGTCAGCTTGCCTTCATACGGTGTGCTCACTGCGAGAAATGCTTGTGTGTTGACCACTCTTTAGTTCGATCTTCATGTCCACTAGAACTGGTGCGTGCTGTGCGGTTTTAAACTTGGCACACTGCTAGTTAGATTCGGTCTGTGGGTATTCAGTGCATCATTTTCTAGAGTTGTATCGAGATATCAATTACATAGGTTGGCCATGGTCAACACGTGTATTTCCGAAAGTATGGAGCACTTCACCGCCTGACTCTTCTATTTTGTTCTTTTACAATGTATATTAACTGATATAATATAGTTCTATTTACAGTAAATTTATTGTTATAAGTGGTCAACACTGCATCACAAATGGGAACATTGTTCAAGATTTTCATTTTGGAGGAATTTATTTGTCAAGAAGATGAAAATCAAAAGCCCAAATGCGATGTCACCGGTTGACAATGTTGCCAACCTATTATAAAGTTGAAGTATTTCACATGGCACTACGTCGGTTTATTGCATATTTAATACCCCCTAGTAATGGTGCAGAACATATGTAAAGCACAGATCGCAGTATTGCAAACTGCAGAAAATAACCGTGACAATATCGGTTCTTCGCATTAAACTTGATATAGTGGCCACACTTTGCAACACTGCGTTATCATACTTTGCTATATGTTTTTTTCCTTACTAGTACTTTTAAATTTTATGTTATTTAATATAGAGTGAAATTTCAAGAAAATACATTTTATTATGAGTTGGCAACACTGCTTCACTTATGACAACATTGTTTCTACATTTCGTTACTAGTTTTTGTCATTATTAAGTTCCTAAAGTTTTATTTTGATTCCTCTAACCATTTTCGAGATATTGAATCTAAAGTTGCATACTGCCCATTATATGATATTTTTGACATTTCAAGTTCCAGGATCCCTAGCTCCTCTCTCTGTGGTCCATACCACCTTAAAATTTGGTGATTTCCATATCTCATCATGTTTTATCAGATGTGCTATGTCTGCAATGGATTTGCGGGACAACCACGATGACCCTTCTTTGTCATTTCTATTAAGGACAAATCGATATACAATGAACGAAGGAAGTACCTGGAATGCAAAGTAGTAAACGTATGCAACACACCATACACGAAATTTTTGCTTAGCAGTTCTGGAGAGAAAATATATATATATTTATATATATCTTTCTCTCCCTCCTCCGTCTAGAATTCGCTCAAGCAGTGATTGGAGGCAGTTATATACACACACACAGAGAGAGAGACAGCCTTGCTGAAACTCACTTCTTCGTCTGAAAACACGAGTTTAAAAACTAGAAAATAACTTCAGTAACGATAGTTAGAAGCACGCACGCACGCACGAAAGTTAGAAGAATAATTACTTTAACACTCCAATTAATTGAGAAATAACACAATGTAACTTTAAATTGATTTTATATAGACAAAAATTCTCGTTTGAATTTCGAAATGTAACCATCGTTCAATACTAGCAAAAGGTAGTAATTGGCCAAAGACTTAATCGTCCGCGGTGGCGTAATGGAAAAATGCGTGGAAACAAGAGTTTCAAAGCAAAATCTAAGGCCGTTGGTTCAAGTGCTCTCATATTACCATTCACTTTTTCACACTTTCATTTTGAATAAAATTGGTTCGCCGATTACACAAGGTAACATTTTAAAACTTTTCGGAAACATAAAGAACTTTCTATATTCTTTACTAATTTGGGGGTGCTGATTCCAAATTTGACAATATAATTATTGTAGCAAGTAAGTGTTTTGCGTTATGACGTCTTTTACCTTTTCGTGTATAGAACAAAATTGACTGCTCATATTGTCTTGAATTTATGAATATTTACACACTTTAGAAGATAACAAAGGCTATCAAGAACAGAAATACTGTGAACAAAAATCCTACAAGAGCAAAGTCCGTCAAGCTAACAACTATGCTACATCGGACTTAATTCTCTACTAAGATCTTGCTATAATTGTATTTGCCAGCATCAGGAGAAAGAACATTCACGCCAGTGGCGTAGGAAGTCTTATTCACTATTTTGTATCTATGTTTAGAAGCTTTCTCAAGGTCACACTCACATGAATACGTTCTTTCCTTACAATCGGGATTCTAGACGTGATATATATATTCTAAAAGTACACAACCAGACTAGTATACATGTGGAATCATATCAGCAGACGGCAAAAGGTTTAGAAGTTATAAGGGTTTAAAGGAGGAGCCGGTCGCAACAGTAATTCACTATCATATCTCGTAGCGTTGTTACGTAACACACGTGCAGTGTAAATACAACTTTCAAATCACCATTTACAAGGTAGGGCCGTGGATACCGAGCCTCCGTAGCTCAGCGGTAGAGCGTTGGCGTAGCATTCGGGAGGTCATGGGTTCGATCCTAGCGGCCGACTATCCTGACTGAGGTTTTTCCAGGGTTTTCCTCAGTCACACCAGGCAAATGCTGGAATGGCACCTTCAACATAGGCCCTGGCCTACACTTCCCCAAATCCTTGCCCCTCCCTATCCCAGAATGAGCCTTACATGCCTAAAGGTCACAAATAAAATTCAATCAATCTCCGTGACTCTTAATTTTTACTGCCGATCCAGGTGGTCGTGCGGGCTAGTGCGGTAGTCTAGCGACTCCAGGATCGCGGGTTCGAATCCCGCCTTGGGCATGGGTGTGATTTTAACTGAGTTGTCAGTAGTTAGGTGTAACAGTAGGGTAAAATTGGAATTAGGATAAACTGAATTAATTGAATAAGGAAATGGCCCGCTTAGGGCGAACTAAGTTTTAAAAAGAAAAAAAAAAGTGGATATGTGATTATGGTGTCGGCTTGTTGAGTGAAAAACTCGGGTTCGAATCCCGGTGGAGGCAAGAAATATTTCCGTTTTTTTAAAACACATTTTTATCTGTTCATATTACTATTAATAACAGCTTTCTTGCGTTTTTCGTAAATTATCTTAGACTAGTGACTATGGGTTAGTAAAAATTGTTTTCTTGCATTTTTAGTGACCATGGGTTAGCGGAGGTTGGCTAAGGTCAGGTTCGGTATCGGTTATGTTTGTGCGAACCTGGCCTTACCTAACCTCCGCTAACCCATGGTCACTAAAAATACAAGAAAACAATTTTTAATAATGAACGTGACAAAAAATATATTTTGAAAGAAAGAAGCGGAAGTGTAAAGTTACATAACAGGATCTGACCTTACCTAACCTACCCTAACCCATGGTCACTAATCTAACATAATCTACGATAAATGCGAAACAGCAATTATGCATAATAAATATGAACAGATAGAAATGTGTTTTGAAAGAAAAAAAATATAAAAAATCTTCTCCCTGGAATTCGAACCTGGGTTCTTTCACCCAACATGCCTAAGCCTTAACCAGATATATACGGTTCGACATTGCAAATAGTGATTTATAAGTTGTATTTACACTGCACATGTTTTACGTAACTACGCTACGTGATGTTGGGACCGGCTCCTGCATATGAAGAACATTATTTGATGCACTGGAATGTTTAGTCTTCCACAGCGTTTCTAACGTCATACGAGAATTGAAGTTTTATATTGATTCACCCTAGTGCATACTAACAGTTTAATTTTAATATGATAGACACAAGTGTTTCAATTGGTGGGTCGACTCAAATGATATAAATATTTTCATGACGTAATTTATTTAAATTACTCTATTATTTTTGGGTGTTTTGTGAAAATAAAAATACTTCCTGAATATTTAACTGAGAAATTAATCTCTATTATTGTTCCCGGATTGACAAATGGATTTAAACTATTACAAATAGCTGTTTTCTGCTTGCCTTATATCGTGTCTTTCGAAAATTTGATTAATTATTCCAACACAAATTGAAAGTAACCACATTTCGTATTGGTATGTAATATTACTTCTTTCTCCGTAATTAGTTTTTACAGATAACTTATATGCAGTTTATAAATGTTTACAAAATTGTGATCTCTTATGTGCGTGAATGAACATAAACATGAAAATCGGAAAATAAATTTATGAAAACGAAATTGAAATATAAGAATGTCTTTTTCGACAAAATTAGAAAT
Source organism: Lepisma saccharinum (assembly GCA_022664845.1). Lineage (NCBI taxonomy): Eukaryota > Metazoa > Arthropoda > Insecta > Zygentoma > Lepismatidae > Lepisma > Lepisma saccharinum. Next base: position 51,560 of record JAGDQP010009986.1, read on the forward strand.
GGAAAATTGAATTAGTTCAGGAATAGAAAAAAAAAATCTGCAAAATGAGACAAAACGGATGATTTTTTCGGAAACAGTTTTAAAATCAAAATTATTTTCGGGAAAGCTGAAATTAAAATATATTTTAAAAAATGCTGAAAACCAAAAGCTTTCGGAATAACTATAACAGGCTTTCTTTTTAGAAAAGTTTCAAATAAAAAAAAAAATAATAAAGAGAGGGTAAAACTGAGAATTTCTGAAGCAAAAGGAAAACAAATTCTTTGTTGAAGATACCGTCAGTAGATTTTTGGTCAAAGTTCTTTAGTTTGCGGTTACACAATAGCTTATAGCAAATATCAAATGACATAACTCACAGCAAAACAGATACAAAAGCCCCGCTACGTTGTTACATGCCAACTAGGGATGGCCAGATCCGGATTCGGATATCCGAAACTCGAATCTGGATCCGAAACCCGATTTAGGATCCGAAGCTAGGATCCGAAATTCGGATATCCGTTTTTTCGAATATTCAGTCCAATGGATTCGTACGATTTCGGTCCAATGGATTCGTACAAATTCAAAGACCCAGTAATCGGACTTCGTTATTATGATGCATCTGAAATTGCAATGCCGGGATGGTAAATTATAAAGGGCCCTCGCCAATACCTTCCCTTATCCTCTGCATACCTCATCCCGGGTTGAGCCGAAAATGACAAAAGACATGAATAAAGCCAATTTCATTCAATGTATCTGAAACTCGAGAAATAACTTTTATAGAGATAGTTATGTATTTGATTGTTATTGTTTTCTTGTCCAAAGTTAGTTAATGAGCATTTTTTTAACGTCCTTTATTTTTTCTAAAATATATGTTTTATTTCTCAAAGCAACTCAATCTGGAAAAGGAGTTTCATATTTGTTAGTCCTGCACGCTTAAAAGGGTTACAGCAGGACATGTTTTTGTTCTTTCTTTTAAACAGCGCAATGTTTATTGCGTAGTGACTGATAACCAGGTCACAGGACAAAGGTTACGAAATGGTGTGGGGTTAGAAGAGATAAGAAGGTGCTGTCGACTATTTGTTTTCCTTTTGTCACTCCAATTATGCATTAGTGAACGAATATTATATGACTGGTTTCAACAGCACTAGTCTTGTAATCCACATACAAATCAGCAATTGCTTCTCTCTTTTATCCTGTTCTCTCTCCCTCAAATCTTAACACTCCAAATGGAACAGTAAAAGGAACAGAAAGAAGACATCGTGTGGTAGGCGAAAAAAACACCCAAAATACGAATTAGGAAAGACTACGATGAGATGTCCATGCCCCAGAAAGGTGAGATCCGGATATCCGGATAGGAAGCTCAGAAACTCGGATCCGGATATCTGAAACTCGAATTCAGATTCGGATATTCGTGGATTCTTATCTGTTTGGCCATCCCTATTGTCGACTCCAGCGTTTTGTTCCTTTCTTTCTCTCTTTCTCTCTCTCCTCTCTTGCTTGCTCTTCTACAGCTAGGAGAGGTTAGAAGTCTCATCAGAGACATTAACATTTACATGTAAATCGGACATTGGTCTTGTTACTCTATTAGCAACCTGTTATAGCCTACGCTTGATACGTTATCATCTTTATGTCGTGTTGCTAGTCTCAGATTGCGAGTGACTGTGAACTCATGCGCCAGGTGATGAGCTTCCACTCGTACACTCAGCGTATTCGCTAACCTTAAGAAGCATAGTTCGTTGTTTGAACAAAAATAGCACACCAATCTCCCTTAACATTATGAACTGTAAAAATATACCTTTTCTGTATTACTAAATATCTTTGTTTCATGTACATAAATGGGCAAAACAACTACAAGTGACATCTGTTATGCTAAGCAGAGTTGTCCATTACTGATACAATAAAGTCAATATTTGTCCAGTTGTAGATATACCCTGTCCATTACTGGGTAGAAATTAAAATCCAGTAAATTGTTTTGTTTTAGCCTGAGAATAACTACAACATACTTGCTCTCAATTATCATAACTTTGTCAGGAAATTTGATTCGGTCCTTTTTTTTCAATGATGGACAGGGTCCATTACTAGTAAAATGTTTGTTTTAGTTTTGGATACAACTGCAAACTGATATTTCGCTTAATAATTTTAAGTTAATTTATATCTTATTTTTACATCTAGGACGTAAAAATGACTACCAGGGACCATGACTGTTATCGGCAATGACCAGCCGGTGATGGACACAAGCTGCCTCGAACAGCTTGCGTCTTCTGAGTACAGTTATCTTCGATTTTCAGACATGGGACGAAAGAAACTGTATACGCCAGAGCAAATGGCCGATACCTTACAATATATAAGAAAAGGCATTCCAGCTGATACAGCTGTTAAGAAGGTGCGGGGTGCTTTGAATTACCTTGCACAACAAAAAGAAGGAATTAGTCCAATAATATGCTCTATGAGGTCAAGCAAAAACGGCACTACCCCATCACAAAAGACGTCCTGCAAGAAAGCGTGTTTCATCTCTTCAGAGAGTTTGGAGAATCAGCAAAACAGAGGAAGAACTCTCTTGGGAGTTCGTAAAATTTTAAAAATAACACAAATTATTAAAAATTGCAGGAGATTAGTGGGACTTTCTGACATCCAACTATATGGATTATCAATTAATTTTATTATGTATTCAAAGTAAAAGAAGACATCTTTTTTTCCCCTTCTAAGAAATTAATTCCTGTGATGTCGGTTCAGGTTCCTTGATCATATTTGCTGGAAGCTTCTATCACATCAAGGAATTTTTGGTTTTTCAGAAGAAAATTGTAAAATTGAGAACACGAAAATGCTTTGAAATTATAATGTAAACATGCCATACATTTGATTGTTTCAACAGATAATCTGTTTCTTTAAGTCTCTAATGATTATAATTTAGTGAAAAAAATTTCTCTGTCATTGTGACTTGTTACAGATAAAAAGAGTTCGAGAAATTTCGATAACCCTGAAAAGTATTCTACAGTTTTTTTACCTCGATAAAACAGTTACACTAAATATTATTTCACAGTCAGATAAATAACCATCATTACAGAACGTACTAGAATTACAAAATTGGTCTAAAGCTTTTACATCGTCAATATTTACTCTACCGTCAAGTTTTTCATTTACGTAGATAATGTGTCTTTCTACCTCTTCCCAACTTGGCAGAGCCTTAAGATGTATCTGTTTAAAGACAAAATTCTACATATTGAGTTACTCACTTTTTATGATAATGTGATACTGATTCATAACCATGAGATATTTCAGCACGTAAATTATTACATTCTGAATAATATCTTTAATCTCTTTTGTATTTTAATATTTATTTTAGTTTCGAAGATTTGAAGTTACCTTCTCGTCTTTCCTCAATGACATTCAAAGTGCTACATAGTATAATACAGATATAATTTCGACAAGTGAATTTTGTTTTCGCCAGAGCAAGAATATTGTGATGGTAACACAATCTTGCCTCACTAATTCCGTTACCTCAAAAAAAGAAAAATGGACTGGAATATCATCTTAGGAAACAAAATATTACTTCAGTGCTGGAAACATTCGGATTACCCTAATTGAAGACGAATTGAAAAACATCCCAAGTCCACTTTTTTTTTGTATTTACATTTTTTGTGTTCGTCGGTATCTACGTTTCAGGGGCTATCCAATTACACAAATATTACATCCTAATCTCACCACATAAACCCTTTTTTAATACAAAATAATTTCCGCTGAATAGGATAAAATACGAAGGCCTTGGACTGTTTTTTGTTTCTCCTGAAAAATATATTCCGGTAGACTTGGGATTTTTTTCAATTCAGGTCTTCAAATATATGAGTACATTGGGATAGCCACCTTTTCTTTGAATGTTGCAACAACTGTATATACCGAATATCAAGAAACTCACTAGAAACATTTTGCTTTTCTGTATGGACTGTATATGCGGAAACATAATTAACTATTTTTAAAACTATGGATTCCACGTCTACACTATACTGAGTGTAATTATGTAACACAAAAGCAACACCTCTCTGAAACTACGACTGGCTTCCATGGCCAGTCTCTCTTTCAATACATTTGATAATGACAATGTAGCAACAACAATGAATTCTATATTTCTCTTTTGAAAATTGTTTTAATACATGTAACGTGTCTTCATTTTGTTTAAGGTTCAAGGGGCCTCGAGAAAAAGAGGGCAGTTAGTGATACTCTTCAAAATACCCCGGACGCCTTTCTAAATCCCTAAAAAGAGAACATGTCCGGATAAAATAGGACGTCTAGCTACTCTAATTGTAACACTAACCTCCCAACAACCATGAAACTCCATGGAGAACTTTCTGCAAATTCACGTACCAAGTCAAAACACTATAGCTATCTGAAATCACGTTAAGGATAGTAGATTTTCTGTTCATCAGAACCTAACAAAAATCCATGCTTCATCCTGACTAACTACGAACTTACAGCGGTTCTCTGCAGGTTAGATTTATATAGCTTTTGGCACTTCGTCTGCTCTCCATGACATGTGAGGAACGTAGCATATGAACCATTATGTTTCTTCAGTAGTTGCAAATTTGGGACAATTATGAGATTTATGTTCGCTGCTGAAAATGTCGTGCCTTTCCTACTTCTCATCACATCAAAGGGGTTCTCTCGGAGTATCACTTTTCGAAACATGTCACGAGCTCCGATGATTGCAATGCTCAACGCTGGAGGTAACAGCATCAGCAAGGTTACTAGTTACTACGTTTATAAATCACACTACGGATTGGAGTTACTGGTCTCCTACCAGACGCCTCCCCCAGGTGGCGGATAGGGAAATGTCGACCAGATATGATGGATACCGGAAATATTCCGAGGTGGACCAAAACCAGTACTGCTGCTTTGCAGTTAGTAGAGGAATCTACAAAGGCTAGGGGAAGATAACCCCGAACAAAAATATCATGATGAGGGGAAGCATTATCTCCATTACCACTCTGAGGCTGAAGATGAATGACATCGGCAAGGCTCAGAGACGGACAGAGGACATCTTGAATGTTTACCTTTACTCCGAGGTCGTACAGCTGACAACTCTACACAGCTAAAAACATGTCAAGAAATAGTAACAGATGGTTCATGGATTCTCCTGGGGTAAAATATTCCGGAAGTAAACTAGTCCTTCGTATCTCCGGTCGGCGACTGCTTCAGGGGGCTCCAAGAGCAGGATTAAGAAAGACCTTAGAATAGGAACGTGGAACGTACGAACAATATACCAAACGTACATTATAGATGAAGACACACCAACATAATGAATGTTAGGTCGTACAGAGGAGCGGAAGGTGACACCGACCATCAATTAGTGATCACAAAAATAAGGGAAAAGTTATGCATCGCGAACAGAGAAAGCAAGGGGTCAAAATAACTGAAAAATTCGAAGTGAAACGATTAAATAATCCAAGCATAAAATCAGATTACCAACTCGAACTCTCAAAATAGGTTCGAAATCTTAGCCGACTCGAGTAATAATAATGATGATATTAAAAATGAAATTGATTTAAGTAAGATGTGGTAGGTTATTCGTGAAACAATTAAGAGCGCTGCGAAGGAACGTGTAGGTGAGAAGAAACAACAGAAAAACAAATCTTGGTTTGATGAAGAGGGACGCTTCATGAAATACGAAAACAAGCAAGGCAACGATGGCTAAGTAATAAAAGCGAA
>JAGDQP010009987.1:0-12060 GCA_022664845.1 Lepisma saccharinum
GTTGAACTTCATCCCGATGTTCCTCAAACCACGCTGCAACAACTCCAGCTGTGTGAATGGGTGCATTATCATCCTGGAATATGGCGTCATTGTCCGGGAACAACATCCGGACCATAGGATGCAAGTGGTCTCCTAAAATTGCGACATAATCGTTGGCAGTGATGCGTCCGCGAAGTGTGACCACAGGACCCAATGAAAACCATGATATTGCGGCCCACAGCATCACCGTGCCGCCGCCATGTTTCACAGTTGGGCGGAGACACTGCAGATCATACGCTTCTTTGGGCGTTCTCCACACATAAACACGGCCCGTGGTTTGGAATAGGGTGAATGGTGACTCATCCGACCATACCACACGTTTCCAGTCGTCAACGGTCCAAGTTGCATGGTCGCGGCACCATTTGCGGCGTGCTAAAGCGTTCTGGTCCCTGATGAGAGGTTTGGCCCGTGCAACACGACCCCGTAAGTTCATGTCATGTAATTCGCGGCGGACTGTGATTGTCGAAACAGGTTGGGGGAGGTGCTGATTGAGTTCCTCCGTCACTTGCGCCGCAGTGGCACGACGGTTCCGCGTGACAATGCGCTTTAATACCCGGCGTGCCCTGTCACTGATGCTTTTCTTCCGCCCACTGTTCCGCTTCCCCGATGTGGTTTTCCCGTGTGTTGTGTAGGCCGTCATCACCTTCGACACTGTCCCTGGTGACACACCTAACACACTAGCCACTGCCGTCACACTCACTCCACATAACCGCGCACCAACAATTTGCCCTCTTTGAAACTGAGAGGTCTCCCATTTTACACTACCTCCGTCTGCTGCAGCCACTGCACACTCCTGTTCCACGACGCCTGACGTAGTATGGAGACCGACCTAACACACCACCACCAGCAGTCCGTCCCTGCGGTCGCCACGACGCCACTGCCAACCCATACATCTGACGTGTTGCCAACTACAGGTGTTTCCATTATTCTGATAAGCATCTGTATATATATATATAACATATATATATATACAGGAGCTCCTGCGTAGCCAAGTCGGAGCACGCTCGACTTCAGTGCGAGCGGTCTCTGGTTCCCGGTTGGGGCTAAAAAATTTCGGCGTTGACCCAGCATCGTGAGGACAATTGGGGAGCTACTGTGAATAAAAGACAGTGGCGATCACAGTGAGAGCTTCGGCTCTCCTCTCCCAACCCGTCTGGTCAGCGTGGGAGCAGTAGACCAACTCCTCCCTTCGGGGAGAGGCCTCGTCCACTAGTGGATTGAATATGGCTGTGATTTATTATTATATATATATACAGGTTGCATTTTCAACCAATATTCTTCTTTTTCTACAAGGGTTCCTACCAAAGGGAATTCGGCTCGCTGTTTCCACATTCATTAGTATTCGACGTTTACGAACAGAAGTGTCTATCTGATTGTTCAATTCTGCCTTGTAAAAATATCTTTGGCATGAACAGGGTTCGAACCTCTATTACCCACTTTCAATACTCAGAAGTCTGACATCGTTCTATTGGACTAGCCTCTTTAGCTAAAGCTAAACCTCCAGAAATACCATTACTGTTTTCAGTGGCCGGTTTCTCAAAACTTTTGGAATAATATTACTAGTATCTACACTATTAATATCAATTCGTTTCACAAGTTCCTGTTTCTCAAAAAAGGGCCGGTTTCTCCAACGACGATTAACTATACCTTAACCATCCGATAACTAACAGTGCGTTAAGTTTTTAATCAGTCGATATTTTTTTTTCCATTTCGCCAACGCTAACGTAAGGAATTTAACTATACGTTTACAAACGAATGGTTAAGAAACTACTTGATTTCTAAATTTCTCATAGGTTAAACGAATTTTGATTGGCAGGATGAAAAAGAGGACTGGTAACAAATGAATTGTGCAGTCCGCAATCAAGTAACAAATCGCTGGTGTTTATGTTTGCGCGTGTGTGTGTGTTCAAGGTGTGTGTAAATTAATTTGATATATTCAAATGATCTCCAATAGAATGCTAATAAAATATTATCATAATAAATTATAGTAAAGCAGAGATGAATCTTTTATCCATCTCCTAAGTGCGGAAAGCAAATTTTACGCTCTTTTTACTATGATACATTAACACTGGATTCAACCTACTTTTGTAATACATGAAATGTAAATAGTGAAACAAAGTAGTAGATACAGATGCAACCAGATCCCAAGGGAACATCGACATAAACACGTAACAATATGCTTTTAATCAGTATTTCCATTTTGCAAGTTTCATACGAAATGCAAGCGGATCACAAGCTACAAAATGCAGGTTGCAGGAAACACTTGGGGGTGTCTCCAGATATTTTACTTCCTACTTTACACAATTTATGTGAATGAGTTGGTAAAGATCGCTGCCTTATAATTAAGGGATCCTGGGCAGGAGTTTGCTTCATATAATTTTACAAAGGGCTCGGAACAGAAAATTATAGCTATTGAAGAACAGTTTCGGAACAAATCTAACTATTTAATAAAGGGGACGCGCGAGCCCCTCCAGCACACCCCTGATCACGGGTCCAATTCTTGCTGGCGATACAAGTGGTTCGGATTCCACATTAAACTGTAGGTTCTATTCTTAAGACCTTATCTGCATCCAATGGAAGGCAATTGCAAACCACCCTCCATTCACCTTGCCCCAGACCTTCGCGTCAGGACCTGCTTTTGGGCAGAACACCGATCATAATGAGGTTAAACACACATAAATGATTTTCATGACGCGAAGACAATTTTACGGGGGGGACAGTTAAGTCATTTAACAACTGTTAAGAAGTTATTTAACAACTTCTTAAATAACTCAGCAGAATTTCGTTTTCAAAGATAAGGAAATTTTGCTTCCGCTCCATACTAAAATTTCACACATGAAAACATCCATCAGCTTCGAAAGCAAAAGAAATGTCACATGCTGTTCCAGCCAATGGGATACAGTTTATTATACATTTTAATGAATTGTCTAAAGAAGAAGCGTTTCGAATTTCAAACATAGAATCTAATATTGCTATTTTGACTTCACAAAATTCAGAAAGGATACTGTGCTACTGTCTAAAGATATTCCTAAAATATAATTATTAAACCCTATCATTATTGCCCATGAAACTTTCTGAAACCTAATGATCCAATAAACATTACTGTCCCGACGAAACCCGGTACAAATATGAGCTGGTGAACAAAAATTATCAGTATGCAACCCTGAGCAGTGATTCCAGACCCTCTTCCTGTAGGGGTGTCACCCCCAAATCCTCGAGAACGCCCACCAACTTAAAAAAAATCTGTCAAAAATCGATAGAAACCGTGCAAAATTTCACTTACACCCTCCCAATTTTGACTTTAACCCCTCTCAAACTGAATATCCTAGCGGGATTCCCACCCCTGAGAAGGAAGCGCTGGCTATGGGCCTGAGTCACTGGACCACAGGGATATGTTACCTGTGTGTTTATTTTCTTTTTTCTGCATCTAAATTTCACATCAAGTATTCAATTTTTCGTGGTCGAAGCGCGGTGCGCATGCGCAAACGGTGCCCAAGCCAGGACTGACGGCCAGGAAGGTTTTGCTGTGTGTTTGGTGGGATTGGCAGGGAATTATCTACTATGAGCTGCTCCCCTACGGCCAAATCCTTAACTCGGAACTATACTGTCAACAACTGGACCGTCTGAAGGCAGCAATCGCCCAGAAGCGGCCAGCTTTGGCCAATAGGAGAGGCATTGTGTTCCACCAGGACAACGCCAGGCCACACACATCGATAGTGACTCGCCAGAAGCTCCGGGAGCTTGGTTGGGAGGTTCTTATGCATCCACCTTATAGTCCGGACCTGGCACCGAGTGATTACCATCTGTTCCTGTTCATGGCGAACACGTTTGCTGGAAAAATTCGATTCAAGAGAGGCTTGTGAAAATCGACTGTCTCAATTTTTTGCCAATAGGGACAAGGGCTTCTATGAGAGAGGCATCATAATATTACCTTCCAAATGGCAACACGTTATCGAACAAAACGGCGCATATGTGACCTAAATCGGATCATTCTAACTATGGTAAGTCAAGCCTTCAATGCCATACAAAAATAATGGATTACTTTTTACTACACCAGATATAATAACTATCACATTCAAGTTCTTTTTACGTTTAGTGACAGGGAAAAAATATCTGTCTCCTAGACAGGGTTCGAACCACCACAACTAAAGTATAAACTGCTTCAGAACAACACGCCTTAACGAATTACGCTATGAAGCTAACAACGAGTACAGCCCACACCAAGTCCCAATATTAGCATTGCAAATTGCACCAAGCCCTGACATTCATTTTAAAGATTTGTTTACTTAAAATATGGTTTTCGATTACAAAACTTATTGAACTGTTGTGTGCAAAAAGTATATATTCATTCTATTATCACGTAATTGTATATTTTACTTTCTTTCCCTTTGTTTTCTCCTTTCAAACTTCTGAGTAACATCACTATCGTACTGTTAAATAATTAATCATAGAAATTCGGATGATTAAAGTTAACGGGAGCTTTAATAGACCGTTAGCGTTAACCGATGTTGGAGAAACAGTCATTTCTCTTAACAGACGTTAAATGCGCTTAACGGATTGTTAATTCTTTAACCAGCGTTGGTGAAACCGGTCGTTACAGTTGTAAAATACTAGCTACAAGTCCACGGACTAGTATCACAAGTGAATGTGACTAGTATTACTAGTGATTCTGTTTCTCGAAATAACAGTGTAGTCGTCTACACTTGTAAACCAAATATAAATGTCCACAAGTATCTGCAGAATTTTAGCGTATGTAGATGGATCGTTACAAGCCAAGATTTACTTTTTACAGGAAAAGTATAATTGATAAGAGAATTTGGAAATGAAATTACGTGCATACTTTTTTTCAAATGCACTCTATTTTTTTTAATATTAATATGGTATGGTTCAACATCACTCTAAAAATGGAATATCTTTCCACTATAAATATTCATCCGATAACTGTTATGCTGTAGTCAATCCAAAATACACTTATTTAAAATTTATTATTATTATTATTATAGTCTAAATAAAATTTGTTAGTATTTTTTCTGAGTTCAATATTGAGTATCATTTTAAGTAATTTTGATATTATAAAGTTTTTTGAGAGATTGTATTGAGGATCTGAAATCAAATCGTTAATAATTTCTAGTACATGACATTTTTGGAATAGAATAATTGTTTTCAGTTAACTTAAATTTGAAATTATTTGTAATCAGTTACTACCTTATATTCAAAGTATGCGTCTGAAATATTTAACTGTGGCAAGTCTTGATTAACGTAAAAATGCACGTAGGTCATGTAAACTTGTATCAAATGATAAGTTTTCATTTGAATTCTAAAATGATTCCAACTTTACTCAATTTTGCAACATAGAGAGGGTATCGTAAAGTTTTAATTATCACCCGGAAGTTATTGAGCTATGTGTATGAAATTTTGCCAGTGTATTTAGTGGTCCATATGTACATTACGGGGAAAAACTGAACTTTTTGTGTCCTTTCTTGACCTTCCGCAGGTCGTCATTGTAGAAGTCTGTAGATTGCGTTGAAAACCACTGTTCCACTAGCTGAATGACGTCATTTTTGTCGTTAAATCGCCGAACCAACAATGCATTTTTCATCTCTGAGAACAACAAAAAGCTACTTATGACGAGACCGGGAGAAGAGAGAAATTACTGCAAGATTTCAATGTCATAGTACCTTGATTTCTCAACCGCAACTTCACTAGGCTGGTGTTGTCCGTATGGAAACGACACCTTTGGTGAACACACCGTGCAGTCACCCTAGACATGTGTAGTTGGTCGTGAATAATTTTCCACACACTGTTGTAACTAAGATCAGTCTCATTCATGATTATTTGGATGGTTGCTCGTCGGTCTAATAGGATAAACTCCACTTTCTTCACTGTGGCAGCATCGTCCGTGAGTGATGCTCTTCCACTTCTTGGATCGTCTGTGAGGGACATGCGGCCAGTTTGAAAATTCCTTTTCTACGTCACAACAGTGTCATATGACAGGTTATCATTTCCATAAACAGCCATCATTTCATCATGAACTTGCCGAGCACGGTTCAACTTCAAATCCAGGAACTCTATCTCGCTGCCTGTTTCAATTTTCTCCATCGTGCAGATTACTGACATCTAATACAACGTGCAAAGAAACAACAGGACACAAGGAGTTAACTTTTCCTCCGTCATGTACATAAGGACCACTAAATACACTGGCAAAATTTCATACAGATAGCTCAATAACTTTTTCTTGTGTTGCCTCATTTTTAATATAATATTCTATTTCTTGTGTTGCTTCTAAGCAGAATAAAGAGAAGACAATTTGGTTATATCTGTTTTCAGAAGTAGAGCAGAAAGTTGTTTTTTGTTTTGTTTAACTTCGGTTGGCTTGCAATTTAGATGTGTAATTCCTGCCAACCAATTTCGAAAATTTAATACTTAAAAGTGTTCAAATATTGTTGACCGTATTTACACCAAACTTGACATTTAGGTAGACTACTAGAACAGATACAATCTGCACTGCAGTTAAGTATTGGCAAACAATTTTAAGAACGACACCAGCTGTGAGTTATGCCAACATATTTTATTGATCATGCACCAATGGGTGGATATATCAGCAAGTTGTTAATACCAGAGAAAAAGGACTTAAGTCCTTTCTCTCTGTTAATACTTTCCTCACTTAGGTTTTCTAGGGTTGTCTTCAGTTTCAGGATACAAATATAGAGTGTTACCTTAAGTAAGACCTTTGCTGTTACCTTCCCACTTCGTACCCCGAAATAGTGCTCGCCGAGGCTTATCATCAGAAATGTGACGAACTTAGTTCATAGCATCCTGAAGGAGTCATACAATGTAAAATATATAAATTAGTTATTTGCCACTTAGCAATACATAAAATAACACCAATATATTTAAAGAGAATAGATAGTAGCACGTGTTTTCACGAACATGGAAGGAAAACTACGATCAGAATTAATCTACAAGAATCATTTTTCGTAAATATAAAATATGTTTACCGAGGCAATTTGTTAATGTTGAAAACTGGCGGACTGATACACGTGAAAGTAACATACATGGAAACAAAGACGTGAAAGTGAGCGGCCGTAGCTCAGTTGGTAGAGCATTGGCTCAACAATCAGAAGATCCTGGGAATGATCCCAGTGGCCGCCTACCATGACAGGATTCTCCAGGGTTTTCTTCGGTCACAGCACGCAATTCTGATATCTCCCAAAATGAATTTCGTTGCCTCCCCAGATGAAACTGGTAACCTAACCTACCTGTACCTAACCAGAAATATACACGCGTCTTACGTGTATCAAGAGACAAAAAGTATTAATCTAGTTATTAGTGCTAACAGGCACAACATTTGCATTTAAATATGAATCTGTATTCGCAAAACACACGAGTCGCAAAACGCACACCACCGTGAGAACCAAATAGTTAATTTGAATTTGCCTAATCTAACCTAATCGTTGTTAGTATAATATCTGCGTTATTGTAACATTATTTCAATGAACAGGTCGTTAAATTCGGAACGATCGCATCGGAAATTCTGCCAGAATTTTCAGTTTAGGGGTATATAGCCGAAGTAAGGGGGTGTAAATAGAGTTTTGCAGGGTTTATATCGATTTCCAAACGTAAAAATCTTTAAGTTGGTGTGTGTGCTCTTCGATTTATAGGAGGACACCCCCATTAACGAATGTCTGGAAGAATCCCTGGATCCCATACAGAAAAATAACGCCCGACTTAATGTATAACTAATGCTAAGAAGTGGTTTTATTAATGCGATGTCGAATCTGTCTTTCTATTTATACTCTTGTCCATTCAGTTGAACATTGCTTAGTATCAAGGTATGGGAAATGTTTGTTTTATTATGTCTTATAGATAGTCCCTATCTTCGTTCTAGATTAGAGCATATGCTTGAAATGGCAAAACAAATTCATTCTCGTTACGAAAGGAATAATGTTTATGTCCGTGTCAGCTCCAAATATGAAAGGTAGGACAGTTCGTAGAAAATACATAATTCCTTGGCATCATCGTACAATGTGATTTACGACGACATTCGATTTTTTGAAGCTTCATCTCACTATTTCAACTTGGTATCTGAATTTGAATTTATTTAAAACGTTTAGGAAACTTTGGTTCAGGACGAATATTTCCACTTAGGCCACAAGTGGTTTGAGCTTATGTAAGCTATAGGTCCCATTAACTATATTTTCCCATTCAGTAGTTAAATTTCGCATAGGCTACTACGTAAATTTCCGAAGTACTTGAATTCAATTTTAATGTATCATTGTAAAAAATCATGTAAGATGCAAAAGTTTTATTTATAACTATTAGATTTAAGTTACTACTGAATTTAGTGAAAATATCTGATTTCTTCGACGGGGCTCGAACCACCGACTCTAAAAATCAAAATAATTAAAATTAACGTGTCTTAACCAAGTGCACCACAAAGCCAACAGATGGAACAACCCTCTTCAACACCTACTAGTAGCATTACAAAATTAGCATGCGTTCCACCTATTTGAATCATTTTTGTATTAGTGTAATACTTAAAAAGATGGTTTTGGTGGAATTTATTGAAATAATGTGTTGTGTTGTGCACTTTTTCCTCAAGTAATTATGAATATTTATCTTTTCTCCTTGTTCTCTGTCCTCAAAAGTTCTGAGTAGGTCATTAGTACAATGCAAAACTAGAGCTTTCCCTTGATTAAGCATGCGACTAGTAGTTTACTAACTGTAGGCGCTACTAGCGCACAAAATTCGTTTCTGAATACGACTTCACCTTGTCAGCTGTTAGTCACTTGTTAGTACAGCGCTAGTCGCTTCAGAAAACATCTCTGAATACGGTTGGAGATGTTTAAAAAAAACAAGGATTTGTCTACTATCGTTTGCAAAAGAATATTTTGATACACGTGCAGTAAATCTCGAACTTATACATACACGAGAGACTACTGTTGTAAAATGGGGTTTGATGACACAGACGCAGCAACAACACAAGTAGCTATACTTTGCTTATGTTTATTTTCTCTGTGTATTTGAGCCTTCCTGCTCGTTGGAGTATGGCAAGTGTTAAGCGATATCATTTGTTAATAAAGACAACGGGACAAGGGGGCAAGAGAGCGTCCAGGGTACCTAAATCTAAGTATTGAACAAGTGGCATAGGCCAGACGTTATACAGTTTTTCGAAGGAGGGTTGGAAAGCGTAAATTTGCACTGCCAGGTGCGAGTTTGTTTGTATAAAGTTTATGTAATGTATTACTTCGAAAGAAAACTATGCAAAGCACCACACCATGCTTTACCCCGGCTTGTTTCTTTGATATTCTAAATGGGCTGGAAATCTTCTAAGGACAGAACCTACAGTTCTTGGTAAAGTGGGCTCCGAACTACTCCTACCAAGAAGTATTCAAATATGCGAATCTATGATACGGTATGTCAGAAATCATCGGATATTCGAATAGTCGGAGTTCTAGTTCTGACGTACTTTCATTGGCACGTGTATAATTGGTGTTCAGCCTCATGAGGACTGGCTTAATTTCCATATCCTCATCCTCAGATCCTCAACATCATTAGTACTCAATTTTGTCCTCGCTTTCATCCAACCTAAACTTGAAGTGCGAAATTCAACCTCCACCTCACTTAACCACAATCGAACCTCGACCTCACTTAACCTCAACCTCAATCTACCGAGCCGTCGTAGCTGTGGTAAAACGTTGGCGTAGCATTCCGGATGGTGTGGGTTCAATCCCAGCGACCGACCACCCTGCGAGGTTTTTCCAGGGGTTTTCCTCAGTCGCATCAGGCAAATGCCGGGATAGCAATTTTCCTAATCCTTCCGCACCCCTATTCCGGCCTGAGCCGTAGATGCCTAAAGGCCATACATAAAATTCAAATTCGACCTCGATCTGACTCAAATCTCAACCTTATGATGAAACTTGAACCTCGATCTCACTCAATCTCACAAAGAACATGATCCCCAATCTCATTGCAACCCCACGGTTTAACTTCAACCTGGACCTCACAACGGAGTTTGAACCTCGACCTCACTCAACCTCAACCTTGATTTGACTCAACCTTACAATGAACCTCGACTTCACAACCTTACGAGGAACTTAAAGCTCCACCTCTTTCAACCTCACGATGAAACTTCAACCTCGACCTCAAACTTAAGCTCGCGTCTAGAGGACTAGGAGAGATGAGGTTGAGGTTGTCTCTCGTGGGGTTTAACACCTGAGTACGGTCGAGGCTAAAGTTCCATCACGACGTTGAGGTTCCATCGTGACAATGAATCTAAAATTCCATCATGAAATTAAGGTTGAGGTTGAAGTTCCTTCAAGTGGCTGAGGTTGTGATTGAGTGAGGTCGAGGTGTTGGTCCCATGGTGAGCTTTAGTTTTAGTTAGGTCAAAATTGAAGTTTCATCGTGAGGTTGAAGTTCAGTGGGGTCGAGGTTAAGATTCCATTCTTAGATTGGAATCCAGTGAAGTCGATGTTAAAGTTCCATCGTAAGGCTGAGTTAGGTCAATGTTGAAGTTCCATCGTAAGGCTGAGGTTGAAGTTCTATCGTGAGTTGGACGTTAAGTAAGGTCGAGAATGAAGTTATATCGTTAGGTTGAGGTAGAGGTTCTATCGTGAGGTCTAGGTTGATAGTGTCCATCTGAGGTTTAGAGAGAGGAGGTGAAGGTTCAATCGTGAGGTTTAGGCTCAATGAGGTCGATGTTGAAGTTTCCATGAAGTTGAGAGCGGTCGAACTTGAACTTCCATAGTGAGGATGAAGCTGAGTAAGGTCGAGGTTAATGTTTCATCGTGAGGTTGAGAGAGGTCGGAGTAAAAGTTCTATCATGAGGTTGAGTTTGAAGTTTTGAATATCTAATGCACGTAATGCATTTCCTAAGGTAGGAAATTTACTGTCTTTGTAGATAAAGAAGACGACGACGATTAACGAATATTGGTTGGAAAATGAAAATAAAGTATGTGGGTGTTTAGAGCACAACTATACGAATAAATCATTGACCTGAAGCGTCCAGTTTTCTTGTACTTCTTTAACACAGAACAACTGTAACATGTGTTGCGAAGTGAAATGCGTGGTGCAGTGGTTCAGTACTGACCTTTCATTCTGACGACCCGGGTTCGATCCGCAGTCAGCGCCATGTTTTTTCTACTAAAATGATAGCTTCAACTATTTACAGGACTCAATCCGAAATTTTTCTTGGGTTTGAGAGAGAAGAAGCATCACTAGCTAGAATCAGAAAGTAAACCGTGTGTTTGCGTTTGTTCTTTAGGATAATAATAAATCAATCTAGTTTCAAGGCTATCATTGATCTTTCTCTATCCTTCTCTTTCTTTCCATGACTTCGTCAATTCCTTTTTTTTTTTCTCTTACTCGTCCCTTCTCCTACACACACTCTCTGTCATTATGTATGTGTGTGTTTATTCTATCTCTGCGGATTATCATAAACATCAGTTTATTCGTGTCGTGAGGAAAATAACCTAGTAATACCTCAGTAAGGATATATGGAACCTTTCGATTGCTAAGCCAACGCTATAGCAACTGAGCTATGGCCACTCGATCCATCGCGGTCTCTATGTCGATCCACCCACACGGCATTGAAAACCAATGTGCCGATTAACAGAGCGACAGGTGTATCATATATTATACTCGTTGGTTTGCATCTTATTTATAGCTTTTAGGCACCCATGGATCACTCCGAGATAAGGTTTTGTGAAATGCGGTAGAGAGTCGACCAGGTCCTAAATTGAAGGTACCATCCCGGTACATGCCTGGTGTGGCTGAGAAAAACACTGGGTAAACCTAAGTCAGGACAGTCGCCCGCTGGTACTGAACCGAGGACCTCCAGAATACGAAACCAAAGCTCTACAAAGTAAGGCATGGTGGCCGTTTGGAACAAAATATACTCATATCTACGTTTATCAAACGCACGCCCACACATAAATATTCTTCTGGAAAGAGAAAGGTCTTAATTTATCGCAGATATTCTTTATATGACGCTCAGATTCATTCTTCTATCTGTCTGTA
>JAGDQP010009987.1:12460-57231 GCA_022664845.1 Lepisma saccharinum
TTTGTGTATTTTGCAACTAACATGTTCTTTGTAAATGATAAACGTAAATAACAACATATTATCAAAAATTATAAAACATAAATATCGTTCCCCATTTTTAAGAACTGATAGCCACATGTTTTCTCTTCTCTTTAGTGCATGACGTCAGTGTTCTATGGAATATTCGATTCATTAAGAAATACCTAGCAACCATAGGTTTCAACGTTCATTTTCGTTTCTCCACGTTCTTTTCTACTGGACAATTTAAATTACACTTTTCAGTAAATTTGAACCAGTGGTTCACCTAATGTAAAAATAGTATTACGTTCGCTCTTTTGATTTCTGAAATGGGATTCTCTTAAGTTTTTTTCATTATTTGCTACATACTAGAAGAAATCCTAAATATTTTTTTCGGAACCCACGACATGTGTTAAAGAAAGGAAAATTCCAACCCTTGCTCGTTCACACACACACTCTCAGAATCACACACCGCCCACTGGGTGGCCTATCTTGTAGGCTCAGAGAAAAATCGTGTATAACAAAGTCATGTAAACATTATATTGGCCACGATAGTATATAACTTGACTTTTGAAAAATCCAATTTGGGCCCCATGGAGATCACACAGGGTACAACACATTTTGACTGTCCAGCCTGTCCGATATTTCTGTTGATTTCCTGCAACTTTTGCCTTTTTAAAGTTTTAAAAAAAAGTTTTAAACGAGATATTTAACAGTTTCGGAATTTTTGACACTTCTCACCCTTAATACTGTTTTCGGCTCTGAGTGCAATGGGATTTACATCCTACAGTTTTCAGCAGGACCTATTCCGATTTTTTCCCGTAGATATAGAAACTGTTGCAAAATCAAAGTTAGAGCCAACACAGGGCTCCACATATTTTAATTGGCCCACTTGTACGATAAGCTTGTCGATTTTCTGCAACTTCTCTCTCTTTCAAGTTTTCAGAAAAACACATCATAACCGAATACAGTCATTCCTGTCACCGTTATACTATTTTCGGCCCTGTGGGGCTCAGGACTAACATTCTACAGTTTTGAGTAGGACATATTCTGATTTACCTTTTCCCGTAAATATTTAACCTGGAAAAAATGGGGGTTCCCATTAGCAAAATCAAAGTTCGGGCCCACACAGAGCCCCACACATTTTGATTGGCCCGCCCGTCCGATAGTTCTGTTGATTTCCTGCATTTTTATCTCTTCAAGTTTTCAGAAAAACGCATTCTAATCGAGATATTTAGCCGTTTCAGAACTTCTGACACTTCTCACTCTTATACTGTTTCCGGTCCTGTGGAGCCAAGGACTTACATAGTACAGTTTTGAGCAGGACATATTCTGATTTATTTTTTCCCTTTGATACAGAATCTGGAATATAAAATGGGGGTTCCTATTTGAAAAACAAAATTTGGGCCCCACTGGGTCCACACATTTTTATTGGCCCGCCCGTCCGATACTTTTGTTGATTTCCTGAAACTTTTCTCTCTTTCAGGTTTTCAAAGAAGCGTGTTCTAACCGAGATATTTAGCTGTTCCGGAACTTTTGACAAGCACTGTATAGATGCTCGTTCTGCGCATATGATATACGCACATACTGATCATCATCATCATTAGAGTTCTGCCGAAAGAAGCAGGTCTGCAAGGAAAGGTAAGCCCTCTCCATTCATCCACATCCTGTACTTTCTCTTTTATCTCAGAATACCATTTCTTCCTCAATACTATCAAGGAGTTGGATTTGTCTTCTTCCACTTTTTCTCTTTATCCTAAGTAGGAATGGGCACTTGGATCCGTATCCATACTTTTGGATACTTTTGGAAACCGGGTACCCGGATACTTTTGGAAACCGGAACTCGGACTTTAGTATAAGCAGTATCACATTGCTCGGACTTTAGTATCAGTTCAGCTCTATTTCGCCTCGCAAAAAAAAAAAAAACGTTATTTTTTTCTGGGCCCGTCTAGTAACTTTGGACTCCGGCCCGTCACGATTCGCACTTTAGCCATTAAAATCCACATCCATATCCCTGCCGGGACTCGAACCTGGGATCTTTGAGTTGTTGGCCTATCGCCGTAAACCGCACAGCTACCCGGTCAGGTCCGCCTCCCTAAGATTTCATAGATACACATAAAGAAACTCAATCAAATTTATTTATTAACTTAAAATGTGGGAATAAGTCATTTGCACGGCAACTGAATGGTCCTATTTTCTTTTCATTATGAATGTCTTCTGTAAAAGAAAAACAACTTTTGCGGTGAAAGTTAGACATACGATATTAAGACCTAATGAGGTATATACCTAGGTTTGCATTTGTTATTATGAGAATTTATTTGTATATCTATTTCACCTAGCAAAATGAGAAATTTCGAAAGAGTGAAGAGGATGATGGTATTGTTGGAGGTTCTACTGAAATGTTACGTTCCTCTTTGTAAGGGCTTCCAAACGACATTTATTTCATGTTTCTAGGCTCAGTGATTAACGAATTTGAACATCATCAGATAAAGAAAATAGGAAAATGGTGATTTTCTCTTCACTAATAGTTTATTGTAGTGACTTAGCGAAATCACGTAACCAGAAATTTGTTAAAGTTTTTGATCTTTGCAGAAAATTCACTTCTCACAATTAATAGTTAATAATAATATCAGGCGAAAGAGAAAATCGAGGTTGCAAGTTTACAAGTTTAGGTTTACTGCTACAGATCACCTTTACATTATTTCCCTGATAGCTTCATCAGTGATGATCAGAATCTGGATTAGAATAGCGTTAGAAATGAATTTTAAACGTTTATAATTGTGCTGAATGTTATTTTAAGACCTTTAGGCAACTGTGGCTCAGGCCGTATGGATGATGATGGGATGAATTGGTGGAATGAAGAAAGTGGGAGAAAACGGGAGTACCCCGAGAAATCTCACGCACAGTATAATTGTGCTGACATTCTGATTGTGTTAAAGTACAGGGTAAGCCAACATAACATTGCACGTGATATTCTTTTGACGTTCCTGCAAGGCTGCAATACTGTGAAGGGGACGTTTGGGTTTGTATATACAGTTATACGCTTCCTGTTGTCTGATCCTGAATGGCGGAGCATGTAATCGCGGTATTGGTTTTTGAATTATGTCACCATTCTGAGTAAGGAATCAGTTGTCAGAGTGCTGTCTGTTGAGGCTCAAATGTTTCTAATTCAAACGATTTTCCTTTGATTTAGTAGTGGGGAACATACAGACGGAGTGAAACAAGTTCAGAAAAAATCGATTATGATGTTTGGGATTTCATGATAAACTCTGTTTGTAAATACGTCAAACTGAACGGCCGGTAAAGCGTTGACTTTTTATTCGGGATATCCTGGGTTCGATACCAGCGGCCGACCATCCTGAAGAAAGTTTTCGCAGTTTTTTCTCAGGCATACGAGGTAAATGCGGGATGGTACCTACTAACTAGGCCCTGACCAACTACCTTCCTTTCCACTATTCTATCCTGACCTCAGGGCCTAAGGGCCATAAATAAATTTGAAACGTCAGAATAATTAGTTTCTCCTAATGTAATATGATAATTTGTCTGTATATAAAAATCTTCTTTTATTACTAATAGTTAGAACAGAAATCTTGCCTGATTTTATATTTGATTCATTCTGCATGAATTTGAATTTTTAATGCCATTAGGCAGCTTTGGCTCAGATCGGATGGATAGCGATGAGATGAACTGGTGGAATAAAAAAATTGGAGGAAACAGGAGAACCCCGAGAAAACCAACGCACACTGTGTTTATCTTCTACAGAGCCCACATTGCATGAGTAGGGATCGAATTCACTCTCTACGAAAACATTCAGATGGCACCTCCATACAAATCGAGACTAACTTTCTTGGCAAATATCTTCCAAACGACAAATACTTTGTTCCTGAACTTCAATGATATAATGAATGGTTGATCAGAAGTTTAGAACCTAAATCCAGTTTCCAGACCCCATCTCAGAATCGAAGATTCGTTTCTTCTAAACAAAATTTAGACTCGGATCTGGATCTTGGTATACGTTTCCAGATCTTAGAACTGAGGACCCGGATTTTAGAACCAGATACCCGGATCCGGATCCTGGAACCGGTTATTGGATCCGGATCTTGGAACCACAGAACCGGTTCCGCCCACCTTTAATCCTAACCATACCTTTGATTGCATCCCTCAGTACACAAACTCTGCGCAGACAATGTCCCAACCAGTTTCATTTTTCTTCTTTATCATCTCCAGTATTTTTCTTTACTCGCCTATTCTCCTCAACATTCCTTCATTTTCTATCTTCTGTATCCATATTAATGTTATTAATCTCTTCCTCAACTCTTTCTCCATCGATCCGCACAAGAGATAATTCTTCTTAGTGAACGCCTATTTTGCCATCGCTATTCTCACCTTTATCTCTTTACCTCATTTAATATCCACACTTATGAAATAATACCTCGCAAATATTGTAATCTAGTTCCTATCCAAGTTATACTCTTCCAATCTTGATGTTTGTAATGGTTAATTTGCCCCAACACCCACCATCCACTTCATTTCATTTACATTCATTTTCATTTCGTGTTCTCTAAAACTTTTCTACATCTCTTTTAACGTCTTTTTTTTTTTTTTTTTTTAGATATATCTCGTTTCCTGCCAGAAAAATCACAACATTCCCAAATGTAGTGAGTTTGATTTTACTTCAAAACAAACTGCAGCACCTTCGCTTTCGAGGAATCCCTTCACAATATCTTTTAAAGCCCGACCCATTAATCGACCTGCTGCTGTTCGTTCTGGAAAGCCTTCTCCATTCGTAAAACTTTGGTAAACTTTATTTTTATATGGGCCAGTCACGGCCCGTCACGATTCGCCTTTAGCTGTTAAAATCAACACCCATGGCCCTGCCGGGACTCGAACCCGGGACCTTCGAGCCGATGGCCTACCGCCGCAGATCGCTCGACCACCCGGCCGGCCCTTCTCCATTCGTCTACCGCTTATTTTTATTCTCTAAGATACAAGTTCTTCATACGTCTTTGAACTTCATATTTCCCATCTTTATTCATATTAGGTAGATTTCGAAGAAAAATATACCTATTGAGATCGATACGATATGAAAGTATATATTTATATATATATATATATATATATTAACACGCTAGCGGCCATAATTTTGAAGATATTTGAACCAAATTTTTGTATGTTGTTTCTAGGCTTAATAGCTCGGCTAAGTTCGTTAATGAGTAAATTCGGTCACCATCTTGGATCCAAAATGGCCGCCGACCCCATTATTGTACAGAATACACAGCCTAAACCGCTGGGGCTATTGAAATCAAATTTGGCATAAAGGTACAACATCACTTTTTGATTACGAAAATGTTACCTAATGAGTTAAAAGACGCCATCTTGGATCCAGAATGGCGGAAGTGAGAAATATATTTTATATATCGTTTGAGCTAGAGACACGAAATTTGACATAAAGGTGTATTGTTACTAGTAGTTCAAGAAAATATTACGTAATGTTAAAAAATTCGCCATCTTGGATTCAAAATGGCCGCCGAACCCATTGTTGTATAGAATACACAGCCTAAACGGCTGCAGCTAGAAATATCAAATTTGGTAACACTATACATTATCATTTGTATATTACTAAAATATTACATGATGTATCCAAAGACGCCATGTTGGATCCAAAATGGCGGACCTAAAAAACATTTTCCACACCGTTTGAGCTAGAGAAACGAAATTTGGCATAAAGGTGCACTATGACGAGTAGTTTAGGGAAATATTACAACATTTGGGAAAAGTCGCCATCTTGGATCCAAAATGACCGTCCATAATCCCATTTTGCACACCGTTTCAGCTGGATAAATGAAATTTTACTTGAAGGTATACCATCGCAAGTAGGTCACGACAACATAAGAAAACTTTCAAAAAGTCGTCAATTTGGATCCAAAATGACCGCCCCAAAAACCCAATTTCCAAATCATTGAAGGTAGAGAAACGAAATTTTATTTGAAGGTGTATGACCAACAGTAGGTTACAATAAATGGGGCAAACGTTCCTTTTGGGGGCGCAGCCCCCCGTGGGAGGGTGCAGATGGATACCATGGTGGTGTAGTGCTGCAGTGAGATTTTGGTTAAGATAAAGGAGGCACATCCTCTCAAAATCACAGAATTTGGGGGGCGAACCCCCTACGGGGGTCTGGGGGCAGCGCTCGCAGCGAAATAAAGCGAGTATGTATATATATATATATATATATATATGTGTGTGTGTGTGTGTGTGTGTAGGGGTTGGACAAAAAATCTAAAACGTTTGAAAAAGTGTGAAAATCATACCTAGTATGGTGTGGGGCCTCCTTTTGCGTTCAAAACAGCTTGGATCCGACGTGGAATGGACGTATACAGCTCCTGAATCGTGGTGTGTGGAATGTTGTACCATTCTTCTTCCAAAACATGCTCCAGTTCCTTAAGGGATGATGGTGGAGGGTAATGAGACCGAACATGCCTTTCTAACACAGACCACAATGGCTCAATGATGTTCAGATCTGGTGATTGTGGGACCCAGGGGAGGTATGATAGCTCCTGGTCATGCTCCTCAAACCATGATTGCACCGTTTTTGTAGCGTGACAGGGTGCCAAATCATCTTGGTAGATGCCATCACCATCCGGGAACAATGTGTGGGCCATGGGTAGAACCTGGTCCCCCAAAATGGCCTCATACGCCTTAGCATTCATCATTCCATGCAGGGCTATGATGGGACCTGCAGAAAACCACGATATCACTGCCCATACTGTAACAGAACCACCCCCATGCTTTACAGTTGGGCGCAGACAGTCTGGATCATAGGTCTGCGACGGTGTTCTCCATACGTAAACACGACCGGTTGCTGGAAACAGGGTGTAAGTCGATTCATCGGAATACATTACGTGTTTCCACTGATCAAGCGTCCACTCCTTGTGGTCCTTGCACTACTGGATACGCCGCTTCGCATTTACTGCTGTGACCAGAGGTTTGGCGATCGCGGCCCTGCCATGAATTTTCATTTTATGAAGTTCCCGTCGCACTGTTTTTGATTAAACCGGGTTCTGTAGGCCGGAATTGAATTCAGACGTAATTTTCATTGCAGTGGTCTGCTTTTTAGCTGCTACAATCCGTTTTAATGCCCTCCTGTCTCTATCGGACAGGATTGTCTTTCGACCACTGTTGTGTTTTGCAGACGTTGTTTGCCCATGCATTGTGTATGCCCTCGTGACATTGGACACAGTGCCTGTCGATATCCCCACAATGGTCGCCACTGTTGTCACTGAAGCTCCAACCAGACGGGCACCAACGATCATGCATCTTTGGAAGTCTGTCAAGTCGCCCATTTTACCGCACCACTTGCACACCACGACACTCACAGGTGAACTGGGTACTGCTGACGGAAGAGGAAGGTCCACATGACACATTGAAAACAAAACACGATCGGCAACCGCAACACGTGGTGTACAGTGGCGGGCCACACTTACGTGTCCTGTATGACGTGTTTTTAGATTTTTTTTGTCCAACCCCTGTATATGTCTTGTGAGGTATCATTGAACAGTTCTTGATGAATAATCTACAAAACAATAAATAGTTTCTCGATAGCTCTCATATAAGGCGATATTTGATTTTTTGTAAATAAAAAAGAACTTCGAGATCTACATCATCCTGTAGGCCTACCGAAAGGGATTTTTTCTAGTTGAATGGACCCAATGCCTTTTTTAAATCAACAAATGATACGTATACTTCGTTATCTTTATGTATCTATACGATATTGTTCTTAACAAACTAATAACGTTCCTTGTTTCTTTCCCTATTCGAAATCTAACTGTTCCTCTTCAATTTCTCAGTTCGCCGTTTCGTATAATCGTCTGTTTAATATTCGTAGAAGAACCTTCGTTGAGCGCGCTATTAAACTAATAGAAAAAAGCTAATTGAACAAAATCGATTAGATCTGTACACAAGACATTGGTTTATTACTAACAATAGAAGAAATCGAAAAAGTTACATTCGAGGGAAGGAAAATCAAAGGCATTAGACTTGCGGATGGTATGGTTCTCCTCGCACAAAATGAGACATAACTTTACAAAGGATGTTGAAAGAACTGCTCAAAAGCTGTGAAAAACATGGAATGAAAATAAATGAAAAAGAAACCGAAGTGGATAGTGAGTAATTGGGATAAGTTAACCATTACAAACATCAAGATTGGAAGAGAATTTGAATTTTATTTATGGCCTTACGCATCTAAGAATCAGGCTGAGATAGGAGAGGGGGAAAAGGTTTCGGCAAGACGTCGGTCAAAGCCTATGTTGAAGGTGCCATCCTGGCATTTACCTGGTGACTGAGGAAAATCTGAGATAATGGTCGGCCTCGATTTTGTGCCATTAGCATCTCTACTACTATGCATGTTTCCGAAAGACAAACGCAGGGTTGTATTACTAAACACTGGAAACATCCATCCTCTATCACCGTATGCAACCCACACAACGTTTGCGTACTTTGGATTGCAGTACTGTACATGTAACGAAGGATACCGCCAAAGGGAAGTAGCTTTGGGCAAAATTGACACATCAAGTTCTGACAAGTTTTAGCGGTTGTTTCGTGAATAACACACGTCTGAGTTTTTGTGCTAATGCAGGGTGTAATGGTTACTGAATATTGGTATTATCTATTTATTCACATAATTACAAATTGCGAAAAAAAAAAATTGAAAATGTATTTTAAAAACTAACTTTTTAAGTGATTTTTTTTTTTTTTCAATATCCGAAGTACCGTGTGACCAAAATTGGAAGACTGATACTTCCCATTGGTTTTGTTCCTTAGAAACCGGAAATTTTCTCTCGAAAAGAGAAAACTTCTTATTTGACATTTAAAGACATGACGGCCTAAGCCAAACTTGCCTAAAGGCCTTAAAAAGTAAATTCAAAATCAAAATTGAAGAAATTTATATTTTTCGAAGACAGTAACTTTCTTGTCCGGGACTTTTTATTTTCAATGACAGTGTAACTTACAATTAGTAGTCTATGTTAGTACATAACTCAAAATGAAGAATATGAATAATTATGTTATATATTAACCGATTTTCATGATTCAGACTCATATTAAAGAGGATGATACGCGCATAAGTTTTAAATTTAGGTGTCCAATGATACTTCTCGAAACAGAATACTCCAGGTATGGGATCAGAAAGCACTGTGCCCAAAGTTACCTCGTAGTTACCCCCTTTTACGGGGCAACTTTAGATATATCCAAAGAGATTAAAAGTCATGCCGTACTATTAATATTCAATATTTACGCCCCATGTTTTTATTCTTCGTCATATGAGGGAAATCATCTAAGGCAATCATTTAGAGCGATATCAAATAGATATTGATATTTTATTTATCTTTATATATAAAAATGAAAGTAACAATGTTTGTTCAGGGATCACACCAAAACGGCTTAACAGATTGCAATTATTTTTGGCACATGATCAGACATTGGTCCAACTTGAACCTTAAGCATATTTTTATTACCCGGAAGTGACTGTGTCGCGAATTAATTAATAAGATAAGAAATTTCATTGTTATAACAATGCAATGAATTAGAGATGGGTCGATACCAGAATTTCTCGATACTCGATACCGGTACTTTTTTCTGACTTTCGGCATTCGGCACTTTTTTCAATATTGTCCTACCCCACACAGCGCAGGTACATTCTAAGAATATTCTATAAATACTCCCGTGGGTATATTCGAATATCCAAATCATATTCTACAATATTCTTGGTACATACGTATAATGTTCTACGAATATCTGAATCTTCGGAATGAGCGCATATCCTAAGGATATCCCAAGTATATTCTACGAATATGTGAGAACATTTATTCTTAGCAGATATTGTCAGAATATTCCTGAAACTTCAACCCAGAATATTCTTTTAATATTTTAAAAGTATATCATAAAGGAATATCCTTGTTTGAACCCAATTAATCTGGGACACTGTACCCATATTGTGGATCTAAATAGGATATCCCTGGGATAGATATCCTGTGCTACTTGAGTCAATGCAAATGATACATATGTAATCAAAAGTAATATATGTTTTCTATCACTTAAATATTCTACTGTATTATCTTCTTCTATCTTAAACACTTACAATAATTTTGTATAATTTGATCTTAATACGCAGTTCTTTACCACTTTGTTTTACAGAAGAGTGAAGTCGTATTGTTAAAATTCGAAACTGTTAAATACTTCTTTCACTTAAGAGAGTATATCAAAATATAAGAAAACAAACAATACCACTTAAAAATGCTGCTCAAAGACTGGATGTTATAGGCTTTTGTTACAAAACACGAGCAGTCCCGCTACATTGGAATCAAGTCAGCTTTTGTCACGCTTTTTCTGTCACTTTTGACTGCTTGTCTTTTCAGGGTTGTACTCATTAGAGCCACTCGGAATATGAGAAATAAACTATATGCACACCCAGGCATATTTCTCTCTCTCTCTGTCTCTGTCTCTCTCTCTTTCTGACACACACCGAAAATATTAAGAAATCAAGTATTATTATATGGTGTTTTTAAAAGTCAATGATGGGCTCGCGGTTATCTTGTAGATTCAAACCTCACAAAATCAGCATTGTATCTGCCATGGGCCCGTTCTTTCCCCTCTTTATTGACCCGCATTTGACCGATAGTACAAATTGGTCTTCTTCTAATTTTATGACGGTATGTGAGTATCTGTATGTGTGTGTGGCTGGATAGTCATCCGTAAGCCAAGGCACAGGGAATCTGACAATGAAGAAATAATTTAACCGCTGTGTCCCTGAAGCATTAGACGAGGAGCTTCTTTTACAGGCAGCAGAGACATGCCAAGCGTCGAAGAACTAAAGGACAATAAGATTTCTCACCAATTTATATGTTATTTTCAGTCGGCTTCTCCTTAATATTTAAAAGCAGGAAACTTCCTTCGAACTTTTTTTTTTTTTTTAACACTCAAGAATCTTTTCGTCGAAATATTGTATTCAGAGAAAGAAAATTGCTTACCCTGCATATATTTTCTCAAATTAACGCGAAGTGAGTGCGAAAAAACAAATATAGGATGAGTTGAGGGGGTAAAATCGGACAAATTTCTTTCCCGATTCTTTGTGTGTGTGTAAGAATGCTTTCATTTAATACTCAATATTTCTTAAACCGTGATGAATTTCTTCTTCACTTCTAGAATTTTATATCTCAACAAATAGAGATGACTCGGTACCAGAATTTACCGATACTTATTTCTAACCTTCGATACTTAATATTCGATTCCTTTTTTTTTTTACAATGTCCTTCAATGCATTATTATTTAAAATTAAAATGTAAGTGTATTGGAAGAGCAGCGTATGCTGAACTTCGCCCTACAACAAAGGTTCATTCAATTCAATTCCTATAATTTAAGTCAGTCCTAAGTCATAGATGCCCACAGGCCATAAATAAAATTCAAATTAAAGAAGCTTTAAGAAGTAAGTAATAGACCTAGCGTTCTACCATGGAGTTATTTTCAGAGAAAGATATTAGTCTAAAAAATCAAAGAATAGAAAAAGTATCGAGTTTCTTAGTTGAAGTATCGATTGGTTTCGAAAGTTTACAAGTATCGATGGTATCTAGGTATCGAAAGTATCGAGAACACATCTCTACAATGAATACATTGTTTCCATTTTCAAGTTAGAACAACAATCAGAAATAAATTAATTAATTTATAAGTTTTAAATTTAAATGTGGATTGTTGTAAATAAAAATATTTAATATTTTAAAGCATTGTAGTAGTATCTGCAGGAGTATTAGTAGTAGTAGTAGCACCAGCAGTAGTAGTAGTAGTAGTTGTTTGCAAGCTATTTGCAAGCCCCCTTTCCCTGGAAAGAACAAAGGAAATCAGGTTCCTGGGACATCCATAGGTACTGGAAATTCCTTCTTCCCCTCTGTAATTTCCACCATGGACCAGCTGTGTGGACATATAAAAAATATATATGCAATGTGGATTTAATATTATACATAAGTTGATAAATACAACTGCAGATTTAAGGGTTTTTTATAAGATTTAATTAAATCAGAGATACAAGATGTTTATTAATACTTCAATTTTTACAATATTTTATATACAAGAGGTAATTAATTTATTTAAGTATACACCCTCCATTCCAAAAGAAACCGAACGTTTTAAAAAAACAAAAAAACAATGTACATTATGGAACAAATCATTTTTATTAATCAATGTATTCCCCTTCTGCATCGATACACATATTTGCACGCTCCAACAAGTTGTCAAACGACTTCTCCATGTCCTTTATTGGAATGGTCTTTAGGACGGCGGTCGTCGCCTTCTCAATGGCTTCAATCGATGCGTGCCACTTTCCTTTCATCGCCAAATGCAGTTTCGGGAACAGATAGAAATCGCACGGAGCGAGATCTGGTGAATAGGGCGGATGATGCAAACGAATAATGTGATTTTTGACCAAAAATTCAGTTACAAGTCGCGAACGATGTGATGGTGCATTATCGTCCAAAAGAGTCCAACTGCCGATTTCTCGATATTCGGGCCGAATACGACGAATTCTTGCCAGCAAACGCTTCATGACGCCCAAGTAAAACTCTCCAGTGACTGTCTGGCCGGGCTGAACAAATTCTTTGTGGATAATTCCTTTTGAATCGTAAAAACAAATCAGCATCACCTTAACTTTTGACTTCACCAAGCGACTTTTTTTTGGGTGGTCCTTCATCCGGCGCTCTCCATTCAGCACTTTGCCGCTTTGTTTCGGGCTCATATTCAAAACACCACGTCTTGTCACCAGTTACAATCGATTTCAAGAAGTTTCGATCCTGCCGAGCACTTTTAACAATGTCTTTGCAATGCGCAATTCGATCAACTTTTTGGTCTTCGGTGAGTTTGTGTGGTACAAACCGCGAATTAACCTTCTTAAGGCCCAAAACTTCGGTCAAAATGCGGTATGCGGTTGTTTGAGGAATGCCTAATTCCATTTCAATAACTTTCACCGACGCTTTTTTGTTATGTTTGATGAATTCACGCACTTTTTCGATGTTTTCTTCCGATAATCCGGTTCTGGGACGGCCTGATCTTTCGTCATCATCCAGCGTCTCTCTACCCGATTTGAATCGCCTGAACCACTCGTAAACTTGCGTACGGGATAGACACTCATCACCATATGCATTTTGTAGCATTTGGTGCGTTTCAGTAAAAGGTTTACCCAGTTTAACACAAAACTCAATTGCAGCTCGTTGTTTGAAACTCATTTTCCGACCGATGTACACAACACACTGACAGTTGAAACGCAATAACTTTGTTGCCGTGCATCCAAATGTCATGACATTTATACCAGTTGTCAATGAGGGACTACGCCATCTACCGGTAAAATATTACAACAGATGGCACTAGTGGTACTATTTGTTTTCAAAAGTTCGGTTTCTTTCGGAATGGAGGGTGTAGCTGTACGGTTTTAAGGTCATCTTCTACGTATCTTGAAAGTCCTATCTTCACCATGTTAAATAATTACTTCCTACATAACTCGGCTAGTTTTACACGTAGAGAGATGGAGCTTGTACCTGTTCATAGAGAAACTCTTTGAGCATGCATATAATCTATTTGCGTTTTAAAAAAATAACAATTTATGACTTAAATAATTAAATCTCTGTTAACTATTATCTTTCATGAGGGGGAGCAAGTTAGGAGGGAAACGATGGAAGAGAAAATATGAGGAAGACTCCAGTTGAAAAGAACAACGGGGGAGCAGGAAAGGGGGGAGGGCGTTTGACATCCTTGTATCGTTGAGAAAGATGGAATGAGATAAGAGCATTAGTGCTTTCGGGTACACAAGGGAGTCAATGGAGAAGGGACAGGAAGATATTACCGTATATTTATTTAGTTCTATTATGATAGGCTGCCTGATTTTTCAAGCTCAAAACCGGAACATCTGACACAACGAGTGTCACCTCTCCTCACACAATACGTATAGGTGTGTGTTGGGGATGGGGAGTAAATACTTCCTTATACTAAGTTGTACTTATATATATATTGTTCCTTTTTTATGCAATCTCGAAATGTTCATTTGTTATGCTGAAGTTTTATTTTAGTGTAATTAGCTATTGGTTTTAGTTAGGTGAAAGGGAGACTCTAACCTTGCTACTGTGTAATTCAAAACATAAATAAAGAAATACGTAAATTAGCAATGATAATTATAGACGTACACGCCATTACTTTTTATCTCACCGGGACAAAAGACGATACCGCCCTGTCAGCCGGAACTTCTCAAAACCGGTGTGTGTGTGGCAAACCTAATTATGCAAAACTGGATTTTAGTTACAAGTGCAGATTCTGAACCAATTAATGAATGCACAATATTTATTTGTTATAAAATAAAAATTGAAGAGTTTCATGGGTTTTTGTATATCGAAATCTTTTTCTTACACACTGAAAAAGAAATTATTTCTTCGGATATTGATAACTTTTCTTCTTTTTCATTGTAAGTGCTCTAACAAGGGACACCCGCGAACTCGGACAGGAGAAACCGGATGAAAGTTTCTACAGGAACTAATTTCAGGTCGCTGAATCCAGTGGTGATAGTCGTTTCCATGCAAAATCACGCAGTCAAGCAGTAACGGCGCCAGCTCATGGATGATAGGCCAATGTGCTAGAGAAGAGCTGAGAAGAAACGAGAAAATTGAAATGCAGAATTTAGTAAATATGATTAACAATTGAGTCTACATATGTAGAAGCACATGTGAATGCCGTATGTGAATCACAGTGTTGCCAACTCAGTAAAAAAATGTGTGAAAATAGGAATGGAAGAAAATGTCAAAAGAATGCAACGTAGTGGAATACATAAAGAACCCGCCACAGTAGTCGAGAATGAGGTTTTGTCATGTTATAAAACAGTGTTGCTAACTGCATAAAGGATAAAAGAGGTAATAACCGGGACCGTTACTGCTTGACTGCGTGATTTTGCATGGAAACGACTATCACCACTGTATTCAGCGACCTGAAATTAGTTCCTGTAGAAACTTTCATCCGGTTTCTCCTGTCCGAGTTTGCGGGTGTCCCTTGTAAGTGTCTTCGCCTTATATTCATATTAGCTTATTTTTCCGCCCGTTATTGCGTAGTACTGAGGTTTTTCGCCCCCTTACCCCACCCTTGCGGGCTGTCGAACGGCAAAATAACAAGTAACACTTTTTCAAGTGGACACTCAGATCTAGAAGAGATATACATATTTAAAATCATCATAAAAACTGTGTAAAATATTAGGTGCCATTGACCAGTGATTGAAGAGAAATTTCCGGGAAAAGTTGTGAATAGCATTGTTTTTCGTACACTATTTATGAATATCTGGCGCTAGTTTACACTCACTCAATGCCCCGCACTACGGTGACAGACAGTCAAATGACGCTGATAGCTGATAGCTACTCAGAACTGTTAGAGTCGAGCTGAGTCGGCGCTCACTATTTGCTCGAGTCGAGTCGAGTCGCTGCTCAGAAAGACTCACCCTGCGACTCGGTTACAGTAAGTCGAGTTCAAGCGACGACTCGACTTGAGCGTTAGACTCGCCGCTCGAGCCGAGCGGATTGACATAACCATAAAAAAAGTAGCCAGTGGACGATATCATAGTAATGCAAAGTTATCTTACCTCATAATTTATACACAACTATCTCGGTTTTCTACTTGTTCAGTTATTCGAGAACACTTAGAACAATAAATTATTTCGCCAAGAAGATCAATAAACTAACTGCACATGGACTATCATGCTTTGTAATATCATTGTTTCCAAACTTAGAGGAAAGAAACAGCAAATAGTGAAAATAAATTAACATAAAAAAAATAATAAAAAACTTCTTAAAGACATTCGTTTCTTAATCAATTGGTACAAAAAAGGAAAATAATGTTTATGCATGCCTAAAAAGAAAAGCATGAGGCGCTCTCTCATATACAATCACTTCATAAATTCTTGAAATGACGCGCACCATTCTTTTCTTTTTAGTCATGCATAAACATTTTTTTTTTACTTTTTAGTACGAATTGCTTAAGAAAAGAATGTCTTTAAAAAGTTTTTTTTTTTTCGAGTTATTTCGATGTCAACGACTCGCTCGACTCTGTCAGACTCGAGTCAAGTCGAGTCAGTGGTCACATCTGAGAGACTCACCCTGCGACTCGGTTACGGTGAGTCGAGCTCGAGCGTTAGACTCGCCGCTCGAGTCTAGCGGATTGCCATCCCTAATTGAAGGCACAGGCATGCGCAATTCAATTCAATGTAAAAAAAAAAATCTCCAATTCAATGTAAAAAAAATTAAGTAAAAACAGCGTAGAAGGGAACGCAGAGGTCCCCAATTCAATGTAAAAAAATAAAATAAGTAAAAACAGCATAGAAGGGAACGTAATACAGTCAGTCCCGTACACGAGGAAGAAAGGAGGCAAAAAGAACATCTCACCCAAAGTCCTAAGAATGCGAAATATCCCCCCCCCCCTCCTTTCAATTTAATAAATATAAAATGCAAAATGATGTTTACAAATCTAATGAAATGCGCCAGGGAGAACTAGAATATTTTGCCTTTAGCTTCGCTTTGTATCAAGTTTTCCACTGTGCGAGAAAGTAAGAGATTTTTGCACAACAAAAAACACAACTGCAAAGCGCTTCGACGACAACTACAAGACTCCCCCTTCACCCGCGGTAGGGAATTGGAGGAGAAAGAAGACATGAGAAGGGAGGGGGAGGGGAGGGTATTTATCCTATTTGTCCTCGGGCCGGTTTTAAAAATATGTTCAAATGGTCAAAACATGTTACTGACAATCCCTTAACAATACTGTCCTTACGGCTCCATCCTTTTTCCTCAATAATTCAAGGTTGTCAAATGCCTTCCCCCTTTTTCTTCTTTCTCTTTTGTAGTTCGACATCGAAGTCTTCATATTTCCTCCCCCTATTGCTCCTATCTCTCCCCTCCTTTTACTCCTACTTGAGAAGAAAAATAGTTAAGAAATGTTTAGTTATTTAAGTCATAAATTGTTATTTTTTAAAAACGCAAATAGATTATATGCATGCTCAAAGAGTTTTTCGATGAACAGGTACAAGCTGCATCTCTCTACGTGTAAAACTAGCCGAGTTATGTAGGAAGTAACTATTTAACATGGTGAAGATAGGACTTTCAAGATACGTAGAAGATGACCTTAAGGTGTATGAATCCAAAATTGCATAGGTAATTATTTTTTTAAAAAATCATTAACTTCCCATTTGAACTGATGGGTCTAAATGTGCATTTCTACAACCATACATTTCAGCCAATAATAAATTACATTAATCTTCAACATTCTCAAAGTGCTTTTTTGTGCTTATTTCCACGGTTGATTTCAGTAATCTATATACTACAAGGCAAAAAGAGAAATGATCCTTGAAGTCAGTAACACCAAAATATACTTCCATAAATAAGTAAACTAAAACTAGGTTTTAAAAATCTTCCGTAATACGAGATAGGTAGAAAACTGCTGCGATTCTTGAAAGATTAAATAGCATTGGTTGTTATCTTTTAAGATTTTATGGTATCTCCCTCTACTGCTTCAGTGTATTGATGTTATTGCATCATATTTACATATGTTGACCGTTTGCTTCTGTGTTCGCTCTCCGTCTGTTCTTCGATTGTATATACTTCGACTATGTGTAATTTTATCTGAACCTTTGACAAATCCATCTTGCAAATGATGAGAACCTCCGCGCTACGTAAGATTTACGATAACATATTTTACTTTTCAACTTCGTTTCCATTTTGACGGTAGATGGTGGTTCTGCTTGTTTTTCCAAAAGTATCGTCCAGTTAAAAACAAAAGAGATTTTTTTCTTCTTTGCCAGCTGCCTATTTTACCAGTTTATTCTTGTTCATGTCAAAAATTAATATGACTGCCGCCCAGTGGCATAGATCTTCAATCTGGCTGCTATCTCGAGTGACTGGGTGGATCTTGATACCTATCCTTCTGTCGTGTCAACAGCGAGACAGGGCCATAGTTGAAAATGGTACACCCAACATAAATCTTCATGTCCCAGGCGACGGGCATAAAGGCTCTGGTTCCGTATTTGTCGGTTCCACCTAATACAAAGAAGATCTCATCTAGAGTTAAAAAAAAAATCGAGGTTTTGCGAGAAGACGAAAGGAATGAATTGACCTTCGAAATTTTCAGAGCAGAAACCAGGTACGATGGATAAATCTCCCATTACGTGTAGGAGCGTTTTCCCTCGTATGGTGACAAAAATATTTCGTGTCGATAGACATCGATTAACCTTGGCGTACTATAATAAAGCCATGCGTAGTATGTACAGGGTGTTTATTAACAAAACATTTTGTGTGTACTTACAGCAATGTTCAAAGTTTTATTTCTGCTTACTGAAGTTTATTGCCGAACCTCCAGTTAACACCATTTACGTCCAAACAGTGTTGCAGTCTTTTTGGGAAACCGAGCATTGCGTACTGCTGATGCTCCTCTGGAATATTCCAATTGAATTGTTATTAAAGTCCTAAACGAACTAACGACGGGACGTACAGTTTAACGTGGGCTCAGAACCACTTGTGTATTTTCTTCTTCTTCTTCTTCTATGGGCAACAGTTTCTTCGTTTCTTAATTGCAGGTTCGGGGATGCTTAGAGGTACCTGGAGGTAGATCGACTGTTTACCTGCATATCTCTGCGGTAATTCAATCTCAAGTTGTGCATTTCGTGTGTTTCCCCTACTATTGCACAGTGTTCTAGATCCACTGTGTTAGCAGCTTGCACAACGTTGGAACCATTCCTGAAAATGCGTTCTTCTGTGATGCTCATTTGTCATTGTCTGGGAACTTGCTGAAGACTCTGCTGTTTTCTTTTTGTTATCTGGAGCGATTTACATAAGAAATGTGTGGATGTTTTCTTTAGACCTGCTTTTTCGTACATTTCTTATTTTTATTGAATTTCTGGCGTGTAGATGTGCTAGTGAACATTTTGTTTTTCTTCGATTTATACTTGCGTTCGTACCAGTTCACTTTATTCACTCATCTGTTGCTTGCATTTTTGTTCTCTTAATTGATTCGCACTGTTTCAGTTGATTTTATAATGTATTTATTGTTATAAATTAAAATGTTACGTTTTATTGAATAAAAGAAAAAACAACAAATAAATGCTCAAAAAATGTTGCATAGGATTACATGGAGGAGTGACGCACTCAGAACGCAAGACGGTTAATGGTGTGAGTTTGGTTTCCATTTTACAATTGCCGTATCAATGTATGGAATCAAGGTCATAGTGTATTATTATTATTATTATTATGTGAACTGAGACAGCCACAGAAACGCACTTTAGCACTAACAGGATTCTAACTCACGGCGTTCTACCATGGTGGTACGTGGTCTGATTACGTCATTACAATGTTGTCTAATGGTATGATGGATGAGTCATACGACGTTGTCATTTTTTGGTGTCACACAGTCACTGACACGGCACATAGTTGGTGATTTTATGATATCATGTTCATGTTCTCACCTTACACGTGTTGCTGTTATCATATAAGGAAACTTATTATGTTGATGATGTTTTGATATCATGTTTATGTCCTCACCTTACATAAGCTGTTATCATATGAGGAAACTTATGTTGATAAAGTTTAGAATATATAGAGGGCAGTACTGCAGGTTGTATACATCATCATAAAGTGACTTGAGGTTCTGTCATGGTAGATTAGCAACAGCAGCAACGACGTTTACGACGAGCCGAGTTACAGCACAAGATGAGGAGCCTGTTGAGACTTTGACATTACTTGCTGGAGATAATGAAGAACAAGAAGATTTGAGATCTAAAGGATAATGATATTCCTTCCTCATTGCCCGGAGGACAGAATACAGCTGGCAACGATAGCGGTCAGTCCTGCAGGAAGTCAAAGCGTCAAAATGCCCATGTTTAGACTGTACACTGCCTGGACACCGACATGGCAACTCGAACGGACCTATACGTGGAAACTCTAAACTGTAAGTCACTTGAAGGAGGGGACAAATTAAAAGAATTGGAGAATGAACATAAGCGGATTAAGTGGGACATCATAGGACTATCAGAAGTGTGGAGGAAGAATGAAGAACAGTTGGAACTACCGTCAGAGCACACGTTTTACTTCAACGGAACAGAAAGTGACAAAGCGACAGGCGTTGGCTTTAT
The DNA here is from genome assembly GCA_022664845.1 of Lepisma saccharinum. Lineage (NCBI taxonomy): Eukaryota > Metazoa > Arthropoda > Insecta > Zygentoma > Lepismatidae > Lepisma > Lepisma saccharinum. Next base: position 32,634 of record JAGDQP010009987.1, read on the forward strand.
AATTAATAAAGACCTGAAGACACGGATCACAGAAATTGAAGGAATTTCAGATAGAATCACACGGGTAGTAATAAAGATATACAAGAGATAAAATATGAAAATTATACAGGTATATGCTCCAACAACGTCACACCCGGAGAAGGAAGTCGAACACCTATACGATGAGATAGAGAAGATTTTCGATAGCAGCAAATCACATTACAAAATTGTAATGGGAGACTTCAATGCGAAAGTAGGAACTAAACAAAGCAGTGACACGAAAGTGGGAAATTTTGGATTTGGCAAAATAAACAAGAGACGAAAAAAGTTGGCGGAATTCTCACAAGCCAACACAGTGTTAATTTCCAATATATTTTTCAAGAAGCCGCCCCAGAGGAAGTGGACATGGAAAGGTCCAAGTGGGACTGAAAACGAAATAGACTACGTTTTATCGAATATAAGAGAAATTCTTCAAGGAGTGTCTGTTCTGAAGTTTCAGAGTCTCAAGTGATCATAGGATAGTGAGATGTAAGCTGAAACTGAATACTAGACTTGAGAGGAAGGACCTTAACAGAGGAAAACCGCCACTTTTAGATTTGGAAAATCCATCGAAAACCAGACATGCATTCGAGATAAAACTAAGCAACAAATTCAGCGCCCTGGAAGAGTTAGAGGACAAATAATATATCAATAGTCGAAATAAAATACTGACCGAGATAATAACGAAGACTAATAACAAAGGAAATAGCAGGCATCAAAAAGAAAAGACAGCAAAATCTCAGAAGAGACTAAACTCTTGATGAAGAAAAGGACGGAAATGAAGGAAGAAGAAAATCACATAAAGACGTATGAGTACACAGAACTAAACAAAACCGTAAGGAAGAAAACAAAAGAGGATGTACGAAAATACAACAACGAAAACTTTCGTTAAAAATAGAACCGAGAAAAACTAGAGCCTGAATAAAACAAAACAGCAGCTCATGATAGGTAAAAAGCAAATAATTGCAGTAAAGAGACCAAACCGGACCGTAAGACGAAATAAGGAGGTAAGTAGTATAAAAAGTATTTGAAAATATCTACAGAGAATTATACTACTCCGAAGAAGAACTAGGATAAGAAAATTCAGAAGAAAATGATGGATATGTCAAAGACGTAATGAAAGGAGAATTGGACAAAGTACTTCGAGGGATGAAGAAAAAAGTCGCAAGGAGAAGATGGACTCACAGCAGAGATGTTTAAGTGTCAAGGTGAAAAGATCAAAGAGGAACTTGCCAACTTATTCTCAATGTTCCTGAGGAAGAGAGAAGTACCGTCAAGTTAGAATAATGATATTATTGTTTTATTGTACAAGAAAGGGGACAAAGAACGCGTCGAAAACTACAGACCAATTAGTCTACTGTCATTTCTATACAAAATTTTCACTAGTTATTTTGAATCGCATTGAACGATACTTTGATTTTAACCAGGAAAGGGGACCAGCCGGATTTCGTCGTGGTTTTAGCACACTGGACCACATACAAGCATTGAATGAGGTTATGGAAAGGACTAATAAATATGAAATTCCACTATGCCTGGGATCTATAGATTCTGGAAAAGCTTTCGATTCGGTCGCTTGAGAACAGTACTTAAATCACTTGAACATCAAGGCATCGAAAGTGCATACATCAAGTTACTGCGAAACATTTACTCGACTGCCACTTCTGTCATTAGACTGCATCAAGACAGTGAAAAATTTAAAGTTGGAAAATGAGAAAGGCAAGGAGAATAAATTTCTCCAAAACTGTTTTCTCCGGTCCTGGAGGAAGTGTACCAAAATTTAAATTGGGATGAAGTAGGAATAAAGATCAACTGCGAATATTTTCATCACCTAAGATTCTCTGATGATATAATCCTGTTTGCTTCAAGTGCCGAAGAACTACAAACAAGAATAGAAGAGCTGTGTAATGAGAGTTCGAAAACAGGACTTAAAAAGAATTTAAGTAAAACAAAAGAAACACAATCAACATGCTACAAAGAAGGAAATAAAGATTAGCGGAGATACAGTAGGCATAGTTGATGAGTATGTTTACCTAGGACAGCTCGAAATTTCGAAGGCCAAGTTGACTGATGAAACAAATAGAAGACGTAAAAGGCGTGGAATTCGTTTGGAAGACTACACTTTATTTTCAAAAGCAAACTAGTAATGTGTCTCAAGCGTAAAGTTTATAATCAATGTATCTTACATGTAATGATGTACGGCTGTGAAACGTGGATATTGAATGCGAAAACGACTTAGATTACGAGTCACACAAAGAGCAATGTAGAGACATGCTAGGAATAACTAAGACAGGAAGACAAATTAAGACATTTAAACAAAGAAGTGGAGATGGGCCGGTCACACATTTAGACGAACAGATCGAAGGTGGACGACAAATGTACTACATTAGATTCCTAAAGAAAAGAAACGACCGAAAAGACATTCAAATGCAAGATGGATACATGAAATCAAGAGTTTCTCAGGAGTTGCATGGATGAGGATAGCATCAGACCGAGATATGTGGAAAGAAAATGGGGGAGGCCTTCATCCAGCAGTGGATAGAAAACGGCTGAGTATGATGATGATGATATAATAAAAGCATTTTGCGGTATTTTTAAATTAATTTTTCATCCCTATATTTAATAGAAACGTGAATTAAAATTTAATGGCAACATAGTCTCCGCATAAAGATTCATAAACTACAAGGTTCACAGCGTATACCCTGTGAAAATTCTCGGACTTCAGCACTGGAATTAATGGTGTTAGACACAAGGCAGTACACGTAGAGGTGGTATAACGGTGGACAAGTTGACGGCGCGGCGGTAGAACTGATAACACTTAAGGTTGTACTGGGTGGCGCTAGACACAGTGAAGATTATATAGTATTTGGTCTATAATAAAGTGAGGGCTGTAGAAGATGGCAGTAAGACTGTGGGGATAAGGCTGAACAACTGAACATGGTGAAGGTGATACAGCTATTCGGGTGAAATGATTATAGGAAGTCTCCCAGGTATTTTCAGGTTCTGGTATAAGCGAAAATCTCATAACATGAAATCAATCATCAATCAATCAATCTACCTACCTGTATGTATGTATCTATTTATCTCTCTTTCTCTCTCTCTCTTATGAAGACCTAATCAAAAATCAATCGGTCGTGAGAAAAATCGAGAATTTTATGGAGACATGATGTGTATGTTTTATAATACAGAATCCCCTAATTCATTTAAGTTGTTATAGCATTCTACTTTAAAAAGAAAAGTGACAAAAGAAGGTATATTCCGATTAAAACATGTATCTACTTATTACTTAATGTAAGTAGAATATGCTGTATAGGACAATTTATTTACGTTAATCATTTTCCTTTTCAGTATCACTATACAGATGAATTAAACAAAGGATAAGCTAAGGAAAGAAGAAGAAGAAATGGAACAAAATGGAGCAGAAAAGGGAAGAAAAAACGGAAATGAGCATCACCTTTATGTAGAAAAGTTGTATTTACAAATCCAGTAAAATGGACTTGAAAATCTAAATGTAGAATTTCTTGTGAATGAAAGAAAATTGCAAATATGATAAATTGGGAGGACAATCAAAATAGATGTCAAGTTACAATTTCTTATTTATTCATGTGAACTTTAATTCTCTTAAAGTAATAAACATTACTTAAAAAGCCCCCGAGCACCCATGGCTCAATGGTAGAGCATTGGCATAGCATTCGGGGCGTCATGGGTTCAATCCAAGATACCGACCATCCTGACTCAGGACTTTTCAGTTTTTCGTCACACCATGCAAATGCCGCGATGGTACCTTCACCTTAGGCCATGGCCGACACCTTCCTGCATTCTTTTCCCTCCCCTATTCTGGCCTAAGTCTTAGATGCCTAAAGGCCATAAATAAAATTCAAATACAAAATTAATTAAGAAAGCAAGTTTTCAGAAGCGGACTCAGTTTTCAGAATATACTCTATTCCTATATGAAAATTATTATTATTCTTGATATGCAAGTAAGCATGAAGAAAGATCAATGAAATGTTGTCACAACTGAAGCAGAATAAGCGGAAGATAATGTAACCGAAGTTACCTTCCTATGTAAAATGCATTTTTTTTTTAAAGTTGTAATAAAAATGAGACTCCCATTAATTTGCCCTGGCTGTTTTACGTTCAAGATTTATACCCGAAGCATCATAAGAGCGAACATGGACACATTAAATCTTCTTCAGCTGTTTTTATTGTTTCCAATCAGTGACGAATCCAGAGGGGGCGCGCGCCCCCTCCTCAAAGAAAGGAGTTTGTCTTTGTTGGAAAGTTTCGATTTGTCCCCGGACACTTAGTTATCTAGAAATATCGATTTTGGGAATAATGGTGTCATATTCCATGGTAAAACATGAGGGGGGAATAATATAAATTTATAGTTACAAAATTCACTTAGCGGGAATATATTGAAAATATCCCTCGTCTATTCCATCTGCGCCCTCCTCACAAAAGTTACGTATCCGCCGCTGTCTCCAACCACACTCATCCAGAATGCCGTTTTTCAATGATGCGTTCATGTGATCAACAATTTGTTAGTATGTATAGATTTGTTTCCCAGTATAACCCTCCTAATCTGAAAAGTATTCAGGCATATAAATTTTATGAAAAAATATTATCACTAATACTAGTTATATTAGTAATTAGAAATAGTAACAGATCGTTCATGGATTTTCCTGGGGTAAAATATTCAGGAGGTAAACTAGTCCCTCATTCGGATATCCGGGCGGGGATTGCTTCAAGGGGCTCCAAGAACAGGAATAAGAAAGATCTCAGAATAGGAACGTGGAACGTACGAACGTTATACCAAACGGGCGCTCTTCAGATGGCGGTACACGAGACCGAAAAGTACGAGCTGGACATAGCGATACAAGAAGTCCGGTAGTCAGGATAGCATTCAATACGGCAAATGCACTTTCTACTACCAGGGAACACAGTCTCATAATTTCGGAACAGCACTCCTAATTAAGAACAGTACCCTTCCGGCGGTTCAGAATATAGAATCCGTAAACGAAAGAGCTAATGCTTGCTAACGTAATTGTTATGCATATATGTCAGTTATTCCCTGTGCTTCAACTTATCATGTATTTTGGATCAAATCTACATCATCCGTGTATACGAACAGTTGATTCAAGCCAAATTCAACGTTAGTCCCTTTCTGTTCTCTTTTATTTTTAAAATCGCATATTCTAAAACAAAGTTAAACAGTAGTGGTGACAAGGCATCACCCTGTTTCAATTCGTTGCGAATCTTGAAACTATCTGACATATTATTACCTACTCGTACTCTGCTTAGGGTCGCTGAGACACATCTGCACTAGTTGAACCAGCTTTTTCGGAATTCTAAATGTATCAAGATACTGTATAACTTCTCCTTTTTGATAGAATTATAAGCTTCCTTAAAATCAATGAATAGCTGATGAACAGTCCCATTGTATTCCCATTTCTTCTCCAAGATTTGTCTCAAGGCGAAAATCTGCTCCAACTTGGATCTATTTCTTCTAAATTCACATTGGTGATCTCCAATTATTTCATCTACATATACGCTTAGGCGAGTTAGCAGTATATTACTCAATACTTTGTAACATGTTGGGAGTAACAAGATTCCGCGGTAATTATTACAGTCCGATTTATCGCCTTTTTTATATACCGGAACTATTGTTGAGGTTTTCCATTCCTTTCGAAGCTCCAGCATTTATCAATTTGTGTGCCTCCTTCATTAGTGCTGTTTCTCCCTCTTAATTAATTCGGCTGGAATATTGCCTATTCCCGGTGATTTGAAATTTCAATTTCTTTATCGACATTTCGACCTCGATCATGCTAGGTTCGGGTATCCACAGTTTTGCGATATAGAATTTAAATACCTGTTTGTTCTAGAAGTGTATAGAAATATTTTTTCCATACATCGATAATTTTATTCGGATCCGCCTAAAGATCTCCGCATTCATTTCTAATCATCCCTAACATCGGCTTTTGTCTTGCCGTTTTCCTCTATCTCCTGAAACTTTTCCGTCAAATATTTTCGCTTTTTGTTTCTGAACCCGCGCGTGGTGTTTCGTTTCACGTTACTGCATGTAGTGATTGGTATTTGCTTCGCTTTTATTACTTAGCTATCGTTGCCTTGCTTGCTTTCGTTCTTCATGAAGTTTAAGGCATTCATCAAACCAAGGCTGTTTTTTCTGCTGTTTCTTTTCACCTACACGTTCCTTCGCTGCGAACTTCACTGTATTATCTTTATTACTACTCGAATCGGCTAAGATTTCGAACCTATTTGAGATTTCGAGTTTGTAGTCTGCTTTTACGCTTGGATTATCTAATCGTTTAACTTCGAATTTTAAGTTGTTTTGATCGCGATCGACCTTTACTTCACTTTTGTGATCACTAACTGATGGTCGTTGTCACCTTCCGCTCCTCTGTAAGACCTAACGTCCATTATGTTGGCGTGGCTTCGTGTGTTTGCTAATACGTGATAGATCTGGTTGAGGGTTTTGCCATCCGGAAATACCCATGTGTACTTGTGTATGTCTTTGTGCTGGAAGTATGTGCTCTCTACTAGTAGGTTTTTCGAGATCGCGAAAGTTATCAGTTTCTACACTCCTGTGGGTCATTTAGTGAAGGCTGTATTTGCTTATAGCAGGTATGTATTTTTCCTCCCTCCCTCCCTACCTTAGCGTTGAAACCATCCAACACAATTTTCGTATTATGCTTCGGTAATCGGCCAAACAATCTTTCAAGGTCCTCGTGAAATGTATCTTTGTCGTTATCATTAGTCTGCTCGGTCCGAGCATAGACATTTAATAAAACAGTGCTGTACCATCGGGTACGTAACGTAACGTACGATAATGAGTTCATAAGCAAAAATGAGGTCACGGAAGAAATAAAGGGTTGTTTAGTATCGTGCAACGTAGCTATCGGGTATAGGCCATGTAGTTTGGAAGGGAGAAAAACGAAGACTATATTCCATCTTGGTTGGAAAACCGGGCGGAAAGAGACCGTTGGGGAGACCGAGACGACGTTAGGAGAACAATAGTAGAAGGGATCTTCGAGAAGTAGGTGTTTCTGATGAAAACTGGATTGATCTTGCCCAGGATTCTATGGCGAACGTTTGTTACTGCGTAGATGAACTTGCGAGTTCCGTGAACCATAGAGTAAGTAAGTATGTAAGTTTGTATATTTCTTTTCAATCCTATCTAAACAATTTCTTCAGAGCTGTAACTTACGTGTTAGACCTAGTTCATCTGTAAAGTTCGGGGACATGAGTTCCCAATTCAAATCTACGATCATGCGCATGTATAGTGTTTCCTTTACATTGTAAACTAATTAGAACGAAATGTATGTTTGAAGTAATTTCTGTTTTCATATGACTTTCATATAACATATCTAATTTTTATATAAAATTTGATTCACCCAGTTCTTCTAACTGTTCAGTTGTTGTAATTCATATTTATATATATTGAACATATCAAAACAAAGTTCTAACGTTGAAGCAGAGTATTTCAGAATGAAACAAGAGGAAGATAGTAACGGATTAGCTAATGAAATATAATTAAGCATTCCCTGTATACTAGAACATATTTGGGTGGAGTAATGCTGTTCTTGAGAGGTAAGCTAGTAAAAAGACTTCGGTAAACTTTATTTTTATATGGGCCAGTCTAGTAACTTTGGACTTCGGCCCGTCACAATTGGCCTTTAGCTGTTAAGTGTTAAAATTCACACCCATGCCCCTGCCGGAACTCGAACCCGGGACCTTCGAGCCGATGGCCTACTGCCGGAGACCGCTCGGCCACCCGGCCGGCCGGCAGGTAAGCTAGTGTATGAAAATAATATGTACATGGAATTTTTGATTAAGGTAAAAGAAACATGCTAAGGTAACAGTCAATAAAGCTTAGTTAAGTTTTCCCCGTAAACTAGGGCATGTTGGGTATTTTAAATTAAGATAAACGGGAGGTGTTAAGGGAATAACCGATAAATGTTACTTAAGTTTCCTTCATACAGTGGCATGTATTAATGTGAATTAAAGTGACGGAGATGATATGGAATCTTTAAAGTTAAAGCATTAAAGCTTCAGTTCAGAAAAATGGAATAACTAGTAACTTTTCTAAGCATCTTATTTTAAAAATAAGCACTGCATTTCAAAGCCGAACATTAATTTTAATTGTATCACATCTCACATGTTTCTGATTTTGAAGAAACGAAAGAAACACCTTTTTCAGAAAAGCATACAGTAATTTTAAAATCCCATCAAAACAAAATCGATTTTTAAAAACTGAACAATTTTCAATTTTAATTGTACCTCATCTTAATTGTTCTTGATTAAAATAAAAACCACTACTTTGAAAAAATAAGCTATAAGAACATAACACTGATTTTAAAATGTGAACTCTCTTTTAATTGTAATGTTTTACATCTGACATGTTCATGATTTTGAAAAAAAAAAAAAAAAAACTGAACTGTGATTTTTAAATTTTAATTTCATTGCATCTTCCACGTTCTTGATTTTGAAAAAATATATATAATTTCTTTTACTGTTCAAGTATTAACACGATCAAAAGGAAGTTCAGCTGCATTCTACAAGTAACAATATGACTGAAACAACATTCAAGTCTAATACATTGTTTATAGATATATATAAAATAGTCTCGCAGATATAGTAACTGTTCGTGTTACATTTTAACACTGTCTCTACTGAAAAGAGAATGATTATTTGTCAATAGTTAAAGTGCCTTACCATTTCTTGTAAAAGCTGTGTGAATCAAGGACCTGTGCTAAGATCGAGGAATGTAGTTAGGAGAAACTCCTCCACTCGGCGTTTGCATCAGATCTTGCACCAACGGACTACGTCTTTTTCGCAGCCTGCAAAACCACCTTTCTGGGAAACAACTGCAAAATGAGAATGACGTGCGACGAACAGTCACCCAGTTCTTTGCCTTCAAAAACCAGCACTTCTTTCAGCGGGGGATTCAACAACTGGTTGACAAGTTGCAGAGTGTTGTGGATTCCGATGGAAACTATTTTCCTGACTAATGGTAATGTTCCAGGTATCGTTCTTTTAATCACGGTGAAAAACCCGACATTAGTTATCGGATAAGCTGATAGTTTGAATAGAACATTTTATTTTTATTAGTTGCGCTTTAGAAACTTTCAATTAGTGTCGAATATTTTGTATGCAAAGCAAAATTTAAGTTCTGTTACTATCAGTTTTGTTAGTTGATTTTTGTAGCTATTGGATATTCTAGACCCATATGAGCTGTATATATTTTTGTCTCTTTATTTATATATATATATATATATACAGCTCAGTGACGTATCCAGAGAAGAGTTCAGAGGGTTCTCCCAAATTACGGTATCTTTGTAATCTTAGCATAAGTTTAGGCGTGATTATGCACTTACTATCAATTTCATATTCAGACCCTCTTCGAACCTCCCCCAATTCCTGAACACCCTAAAAGTAAATCTGAATACATGCCTGAAAGAGCTGGTCTCACATTGTAACTGGATCTCATTTTCTGGATTTTTGTAGATATTTTCATAGATTCTTCGGTAATCTGATTTACTGCAATTTGTTTTGTCTATCTTCTGAAAATTTTCTTTGGTTCTTGTAAACTTTATAACAGCACCTTTGGCATTATCCACAGCTTCACTAAGTGAAGGTGTTCCTTTATATAACGGTCAATCGTAGGGAAATACTAATTCAATCGAATAAAAATAGGGAAGAAATTAGAAATGCATGCCTTTAATCTGAGCTTGTGACATTGTTCGATAATGAACTCTGGACAATTTCTTCGAACACAAACTAGGCTAATTCTTTAAAATCATTAATTATACTTTTATATCAGTTTTTTCATACTTAGTAATTTCTTTATGCTCTAGGTGATATATTTACACTCTTCATAATGTCACAAAAATGCACTCTCCGTAAGCGGATGTTAAAACACAGTTATTGCAATTGTTCCTAAATAGTTCAGTATCAGTCGAATACTAATTGTCTTAATACTTCTACACTGAGTTGCACAATACACTTAAATTGCAGCAGGCACTGTCACATTATCTCTTGAACAGTTTTAAAGTTTCCCAGCAAACTGCTATTATCATCATTTCCTTAACAAAATAAGAACTCACAATTAACATCAAAATTTATGATATATGATAAATTGTTTTCGTTAAATCCCGACCTTCTTTTTTCACAACTCTTCTTCCAACACCATGTTAGGGGAAGATCTGACAGGTTGTTACCGAGTCACGTGAACAAACTTATTTTTTGAAAGATCTTACATACTCATCATTCACGTAGCTACCAACAATGGAGAGCTTTCTCATACTGGTCATGTTTAGTTTCATCAGCTAATGCAGAAAAACAACTCCATATTCAGGCAACAGATTCCTTAATTGAAACTTGATTGTATATTTCAATCGTTTGATTTTAATGATTAGACTCTTCTCTCCTTATAGCCCAAATGATAGTCGTGTGGTCTGAGCAGTGTTCGATTTGAAGCGGGGGATGGTTGGGATTTCCCCCTCTCTGCGAAAATCATTTCTGCCTCTGTTTCCCGAAATATCCCTCAAGTCTGGGATATGAACGGATATAAAATACGATCTTCTACATTCTGAAAAAAAATCCACCTCCCTGGAAACTGTACAAATCGGACAATCAGTCTGAGGCATTAGACCAGCGCCTTGCAGGTTCGAGTTGATTTTAACAAGCATTGCACTCACATAATCGTGACAGTTAGAAGTGAAAAGTTATTAACATGCTCCATAGAAAATACAGTTCACCGCAAGTTCACCCTTGTGACTTGGAAGATCATATTAGATCTTATATTGCTCTCTATCTTAGAATACCACCAAACTTTCCAAGTTTTGTGAAATTTCTATTTTTCATTCATATCTAATGTAACCATGTTTCATTCATATCTAATGTCTGTTAGTTATTTCCTCTCTACGTACAAAATAACTGCTTCAACCATAGGAGCGAAATGTTTTATACTTAAAATTTTTATACTTTATACTTAAAATCTACTTTTGTCGAGACTATCAGTAACAGTAATTAGCATTTTTTTTTTCATCTCTTTCTTGAAATAGTCGTTTTTACCAACGCTATCAATATGATTGTCACAGAAATTTGTTGACTAAACGTTTGGTCTGCTTTTTCAAGTTTTTTTTTAATTTTTATTTTACTGGTTGTCCTGAAGGTTATTTACCATATTCACCTAATTATGAGCCTACAACGCAGAATGTGCAATACGATCCTTTATGTATTTAGAATAAGCAAACAATTATATCGAGACGGACGTAAGTCATGAGCTGTGATTGTCCTTACAATTTAAAAAAAAACAACTAACAATTACATGCTTCCATGCGAAAATACCACCTTCCCATGTTCATATAGGTGGAGTCAAGGGAGGAGGAGTATTTATCCACCATATCCCCCTTACCTACGCCACTTAAGTATATACACCTGAGTTGAAAACAGAAAAACACTATACAAACCAGCTCCCATTCTGATATGAACTGACAGAAGTACAGAACAGAAGCTTTTCCTGTACGTTCTGTAGTTCTTATCGAGAATTTAAGTGCTCTTTTGGTGGACAGCAATTTACATAACTAAAGTCACAAATGAATATTGCTTTGCCAGTTTGGGACAAGATACGCCCATACCAACTGTAAATTTCTCAAAACGTAATAGTAAACTGCTGCCTTGCAGTTAGTAGAGGGATCTACAAAGGACCCAACCCCGACAGAAAACTTCTGGTTCTCCAAGTTGGGGGTTGGACGTGAGGCTAACAAACTCACTCCGAAAAAACGATGTTACGAAACAGACACCAGGACTCGGAAAAGGACGGATTCTAATGGAACAGGAAAGGCGAGGACATGGCAACGAGTTATGGGTGGCAACATGGAATGTATTAAGCCTAAACAAACCAGGAGCCCTAGTAAGCTTACTTGAAGAGCTACACAAATACAAAATTCAGATAGCAGCCCTGCAAGAAATGTCACGCTGCTGAATTGAAGGTTTCAGCTAATAAAAACAAAGTAATTCAATACATAACTGCTCGAACGCCACCTTCGAGACGAAGAAATAAAATCGTAGAATTTCGAAGCAAAATAACTATCCTAACGACCAGTAAAATACCAGAACTTTCTGCAACGGCATAAATCAGAGTTTACACTCTTGGAACCTTCAGGAACAGTTTAATTAACAAGAAAACACAGGTAGTTCGTTTGACCAGAGTTTTACTTTAATTTCCATCAATTACTTAAATTTGCTATTGGCTCATTAATTTTTCGACTAATAATTTTCCCCTCCAGAATTATCTTTAATATTCAGACAGATTTCTCTAATGGACTTGGTAGGAAAATTCACACACAACAACTCAGGATAATTATTAATTTTGAAGCAGCTTATAATGCTCATGAATCTATTATTAAGGTTGCTAAATACCTGATTTTTCCAGCTCACAACTTGCATCCGCCGTAAGGACAGATGAATTAATATTCGAAATAAATCAAGAACAAGATCACTGCCAGCCGATACCCCAGCGTGTGACCTGACCTATCCTTACTTCAAGTCGACTGCACTCGCAATATTGCAGTCTAAATGCTTGGTGCATTCGCCTTAAAGGCTTCCATTATTTATAGGTTAAAATCTTAGACTTTAATTTTACTGCTTCAGATAGATAATGAAATACTTAGACGTAGAATGTAATACAATTTCACGTTACTTTCTGATTAAGTAAGCTTATGTTGGGCAGTAAAGGAGCATTTTACTTTTTAGAAGAAATGATCGCCAAGTGACGTATCCTTCTTAAGCAAGCTTTTGTTGGGGGATCGGCCACTTGTACTCCGAGTTGCTCTTCATTAAGAATCTCTTATACACATCCGCTACGCGCGCGCACACACACACACACATCAATAAAATGGAATGGCTAAAATCAACGAGCAGTGCTAATAAATCTTGTATTATTAATATCTCAAGCCGCGAAATTATTTGGTATTTACTTGATATCAAAGCAAAGCAAAGCTGCTAACGGAAAAAAGCAGCTTCAAGGCTGCACTGTTAACAGCTATGTACATTTAAGCGCCAGTGACGGACTAATCTGCTTACCTCTCAGCTGAGCCTGGTCTTTTGCAAGTTCCCTATATCAATTTGTACCACTGATGGCTAGCCACTCAACTCTCGAATGAGGCTGGATTTTCGGGATCTTGAAAAAAAGTCATTTGAACTGCTTACAGCCAATAGTTTCGAATCAGTGAAGCTGCTATCAATATGTTATAAAAATCAAAAATGCTTATGCAAAGAAAAGCAATAGATTAAATATATTTGCTCTCTTACTTATAAAAGTATTTAAGTTGCCTACGTAAAGGACTTTCCTCACCACTCCCATCTCTCATCTTTCTCCGACGAGTTGCTGCGGTGCTGAATGTCAGATAATGGGCCACGAGGTCGGCTGACCTGTGTTTATATAGGGACGACTGCCCACACAGACACAAGGCAGATGCTTTCGCTAAAAATGAAGTGGATTTGAAATCCAACGATTCCATTCGCTGACAGCACCTTCTAGCTCCCGTTTCGTAATGAATGGAGAGCGAGAGCACACTCTAAACAAACGAAATTTTTCCCCGCTAAAAAGCTAAGGAAAGAAAAAAGTATCTAAAAGAATACATATGAAAGTACATAAGAACTACATACAAGGTTACAAGAATACCTGACAAATACACTTACATAGACAAAAAAACATAATATAATTAAATACCAATATATAGCGAACTGGCCAGTTCTGTTTCCCTATCTAACATAAAACTAAGAATACATGACAAAAATATTAAAAAATAAAAAAAAAATACATCATATTTACATTTTAGACAGATCAGGAGAGCTGTGCGTGTCAGAAATAAGGTGGAAAGAAGAAGGGATATGGCGAAGCAAGAATTATGTAATAATGCACAGTAGCAGTAGGAGAGGAATCTTTGGAACAGGTTTTGCAGTAAGAACTAACTAACTAACTCTATGGCTAATGGAACTCACAAGTTCATCGCCGCAGTAACAAATGTTCGCCATTGGACTCTATCCTGGGCAATATCAAGCCAGTTTTCATCACGAACACCTACTTCTCGAAGATCTCTTCTAATATTGTCCTCCCAACGATGTCTCGGTCTTCCCAATGGTCTCCTTCCATTCGGCTTCCCAACCAGGATAGAATATAATCTTCGTTTTTCCCCATCCGAGCTACATGGCCTGCCCACCTTAGTCGTCGCGATTTCATTATTTTTACAACATCTGGTGAATCGTACAATCCGTGGAGTTCTTCATTATGCATTGAATGATCTTAATCAACTGTTCGTATACGCGGATGATGTAAATTTAATAGGGGACGATATAGATGCACTGTAAAGCAACACCGATGTCTTCGTAGAAGCGTGCGATGAGATAGGTCTACAGGTAAACATAGATAAAACAAAGTACATGATAACAAGCCGAAACACAGGGAATGAAGGAAATAGAAACATAAGAATTAGGGATGAGGTCATAGAGAAAATAAACAAATTTAAATACTTGGGAGCATATGTAACAAGCAAAAATAAGGTCACGGAAGAAATAAAAAGTCGCTTAGTATCGGGGAACGCGTGTTTCTATTCAGTCCAAAAACTTCTAACATCGCGATTAATATCAAGGAATTGAAATTAAAAATATACAAAACGGTTATTCTGCCGGTAATACTTTACGGTTGCGAAAGCTGGAGTACGATTCTAGTAGATGAACATAAATTACGTGTGTTTGAAAATAAGGCTTTGCAGTAGGACGAGACTTAAAAAGCGAAGTGATCGCATTTGAAGCAGTGAATGAAAGATTACGTTCAATAAGGGTGGAAGAAAGGTTTTTTAATACTTTCATTATAAGCGCCCATGCTTCAACTGAAGATTCAGATGAAGACGAGAAGGACAAGTTTTATGGAAGATTACAAGGAATATATGATAAGGCACCGAAACATAATGTGAAAATAATCCTAGGGAATATGAATGCCAAAATAGGAAAGGAAAATCAATATAGACCCACAATAGGAAAGAAGACCCTGCACACCGAAAGTAACAACAATGGAAATAGACTAGTAAGCTTCGTGACAAGTAAAACAATGACAATCAGCAGCATGTACTTCCCACGTAAATATACAAGATAGCATGGGTATCTCCGGATGAAGAAACAAACAATCAGATAGATCACGTTCTGGGGGATAGAAGAATGGATCGGACATTATGGACGTAAAGAGCAGCAGAGGAGCAGATGCAGACACGGACTACTATTTGGTGAGGATAAAGTATAGACAGAGACTATCAAACACGAGGAAGGCAAATGGAAAGAGATGTACAATGTATGATACCGAAAAGCTCAATTAGGATAAGAAGGTGAGAGAGAAATTTCAGCAGACTATGAATAACAATTTGGTAGGGGCAAGAAGTCAGGAAGAAGAAGATATAGAAGAACATTGGAAGAGAATTAAGACAGTGATATTGAAAACTGGGGATGAAATACTGGTCAAGACACATAAACGAAAGGCAAACGCATGGTATGATGAAGAATGCAGGAAAGTAATGGAAGGAAAAGAAGAGAGGCAATAAAAACATGTCGAAGGAAAAAACAAGAATGGGATAATAGAATAGAGGAAATCGAAGAAATGGCTCGGAGAAGAGAATCCAGACAGATGTATAAAATGATAAAGGAGATAAAAGGAGGATTCCAACCCAGGAAAGCGGCGTATAAAGGCCAAAGGGATAATCATGGACGAGAATGAAATTTTAAATGAATGGGAGCAATACTTTGAAGACATGCTTAACGAGAAAAAGACTAATGTAGAAGAACAGAGTAATGGAAGAGAGGAGTTCAAGTATAATGAAGCAGAAGAACCAGATTCGAGTTTAGAAGAAGTGAAGGAGGCAGTCAAGAGTATTAGTAACAATAAAGCACCAGAAGTTGACAACATAAAGGGAGAAATGGTTAAATACGGAAGTGAAGAATTACTAATAAAAATATTTAATCTTATTGTAAGGATCTGGACAGAAGAGAAAATGCCCGAAGAATGGAGGACAGCAATCATCTGTCAAAAAAATAAAAATGTGAATAAAATGGATTTCGTTACTTCTATGTGCAGTGTACAAAATTCTCACGAAAGTACTAGCAAGAAGGTTAGAGAGGTATGCGGAAAATCTAATAGGATATTATCAATGTGGCTGCCGCAAGGGTAGGTCCACAATAGATGTTAAGAATGATTCTGAAAAAAATGTAATGAGCATAACATAGATATACATAAGTTATTCATCGATTATAAAATAGCATATGGCAGTGTGCAAAGGAACAACCTATTGCTGGTGATGAGTAAGTTTGGAATTCCTAAAAAGATATGCAAATTAGTTGAGATTACCCTGACAGAGACGAAGTGTAGTGTGAAGGCACAAGACACGGTATCGAGTTAAAAAAAGTTGAAAAAGGGCTAAGGCAAGGAGATGCCCTATACACGGTCCTATTTAACTTAACATAAGAAGAAATAGTGAGGATAATTGAAATAAATCCAAACGGAACCATAATGAACAGAACCATCCAACATATCGCGTACGCAGATGATATCAATTTGATAAGTCGCAGTATTAATACAATGAAGTCAGTATTTCATGTAATTAATGAAGAATCCACCCAAAGGGCTTAGAGATCAATGAAGACAAAACAAAATACATGGCAGTCTCCAAAGGTACCAAACTGAACGAACTAAGAATGGACAACTAAAGATTTGAGAACGTAGGAACCTTTAAATATTTAGGATCACTTATTCAGGAAGCAAACGACATAACGTGTGAAGTCAAGGAAATGATATCTATAGGAGATAGGAGTTACTACGCATGTATTTAAATCCAAGAACCTGTCAAGGAAGTTGAAGAAGACTGTATACATAACTGTAATTAGGTCAGCAATACTATATGTTTCAGAAGCATGGGTATTATCAACTAAGAATGAACAATTACTGAACATATGGGAAAGGAAGATACTGACGAAGATATACGGACCGATTATGGATTAAGGGATATGGAGAATACGAAGAAATGATGAATTATATAAACTATTTGAAGGGTCAAACATAGGAACGGAAATAAGGAGGCGAAGAATAAGCTAGCTAGGGCATCTTGAGAGAATGGAAGACGGAAGAAGTGTGAAGAAGGTATATAAAACGAAGGTAGAAGGTGGAAAAGAAAAGGAAGACCAAAGAAGAGATGGGGAGAAGAGGGTGGAGAATGACCTAAGGAGGATGGGAGTTTTTTTTTTTCTTTTTTTTATTAATGGGACCCACCTTCCACCCCTGTCTCTTTACCTTCTTAGCAACAAACTAAGTTGCGCACTTTCAGGGTCGCACGTCACGGGCAGCTTTTCGCCCTCCTTAGTTTGGGACAGGCTGTCCCTAAAGATTGTCGGATTACCGGTGTTACGGCATTCCGAGAATCTCTTGTGTTCCTCTCGTACTTTGACTTGAGGTGGTGCGGGACTAACTTTGGCCAGGCGTCCAGAATGTAATCCTGGCCTTTGTTCCTTCATGTTGGAACATGACTTGGAGGGAATTTGCAAAAAAGGAATGTAATTACTTTATTTATAAAAACATACAACATTTAACACATATAACATCACAGACATCACAGGACAACACAAAACAGGTGACTCTCGTTGTAAAGCAGGAACAACTAAAAAGAAATAAAAGATAATTAGTTCAGTTTGTCCTCCATTTTTTTAATGGTGTCCGCTTTTAGTTGGAGTTTTAAACTTGTTCCTGCTTAGGCCCTTCTACACTTCTCACATATCCACACTGAACACAATATGGTGTTCATCACCGCATGCGACGTCGTCCGGAATTCCTTGACGACTGCATCTTAATATTCGTCACTGTAAACTAGTTATATCCATTATTATATGTCCACTATTATATACCATCACCACACAAAAGAAATAGACAGAAAATAGTTCGGCGTCTATTGCTGCAGGTATTCCTACAGCAGGCACTCGATTAGAAAGTGCTGGTGTTCCAACATTATCACAAGCACACTCACGCATTCACACTTTCATTTATTCTTTATTTCTATTTTTTGTACGGTTTTCGGATTCGATTTCAGTTCGGTAATCGGGTCACTGTTTTTATTTTTATTATTATTATTCTTGGCTACCCTTTAATCTTCTTTTGGTATTACTTCACCTCCACGGCACAATTGTGAATTTAGAGTTATTTAAAATAGGTTTGTTTCAAATTGGTTATAATTTATGTATGTTATATATATTTTTTTATATTCTATTTACTATCTATCCTGGCCGCCCTCCTCCCCATAACGAACTTTTTTTGCTCCCTTTCTTCTCTAACCAAATGTTGCGTCTCGTTGCATCTTAGGACGATATGTTCAGGAGTTGCGACCACCCCACATTCGTAGCATATGTTGTCCTCCACCAAGTTGAATTGTTTTAATTTTTCCTTGTAAGGGTCATGTCCCGTTAGGAAGTGAAGAAGTCCACCGTCGATGTCAATATTCAGCTCTGCCCTCTCAGCCACGTCTGGCAGTATGGTGTATAGTCTTCTTGCCTTCGTGCTGTTGTTCCAAAAGGTTTGCCATGCACTAGTTATTTCCTGTATGACTTCTTGTTTGTTATGAGCTGGTGTATTTAGAATTTTAGTCACTCTGAACATATTTTCCTTTTTTAACCAGTACATGGCCCCTAGTTGCATAACTTGTAGATGCATCGACGGAGTCGCGGCTGCAATCTGCAGCGCCTCTACAGGAGTTGTTCTAAAGGCACCAGACAATCTTAGTAATATCTGCCTCTGTGCTCTGTTTACAGTTTGCGCTTGTCTGACGTCCGTCATTCGGTGGCACCAGACAATTGCCGCGTATCCCATTATTGATCTTATAATGACATCGTGGTATGTTTTAATTAGTTTAACTGGTATTTTTAACTCATTCGATGCTATATTAATTATTTTCTGTGTTATTTTTATTGTTTTATTTTTCTGAATTTTGGTATGCTCTCTAAAATTTAATTTCTCGTCTAGTGTCACTCCTAGGTATTTGAAATTTTGCTCACGTTTTATGGATTTATTATTTATCTTAATTATATCTCAGTCTATTTAGTTGTCATTTAAATAACACATATTTAGCTTTTTTCTCCGGAAATAGTAAGTTTGTTGTTGTTGCACCACGATGTCATTTCCGTTACTATTTTATTTGCTCTGTTTTGTAAGTCAGCTCGACTATTGCCCTTCAGGACCACGGCCAGATCATCAGCGTAGCCCACCACGCGCTCCACCTCTTGCATACCGTCTAACATCACTAAACACGGCTAAAAGGCTATATCCCAGAAAATTGGGCCTAATACCGATCCTTGAGGGCATCCCCTGGTCGGAACCTTGCCCACAATGCCATCTGCCGTTCCTGCTTCCACCTTCCTGTTTATGAAATAATTATTTATTGTGTCCCAAAGACGCGGATGTAAGTTTAGTAATTTTAATTCTTGTAGTAAGGCTGGCCACCACAGATTGTCAAAAGCCCCTGTTATATCGAAGAAGATTCCCAACACGTATCTGCAGTCCTGTGGTTTTAGTTTATTGATTTTGTCACAGATTTCATTCACCGCATCTTCAGTTGATTTCTTTTTCCTAAATCCGTATTGTAATTTGCAATTTTCTATGTTTGGTCTTTTTTCGTTTATTTTTTGTGCTATTACCTTTTAAAATATTTTTCCAATTACGTTTAATAAGCATATCGGGCGATACGATTTGGGGTCCGATCGATCTTTGTCTTCTCCTTTTAGGAGTATTACCAACCTTGTTTTTTTGCAGGGGTCTGGGAATATTCCTTGTTGTAGGCACTCTTGGAACAATCGTGTAAGATATGGGGTCCAGATTTCTTTATTATTTTTATATATTTCATTTTTTAAATTATCGGGTGCGGAGGCTTTACCGTTTTTAAGGCTTTTTATGAAGTTATCTATTAATTCGTTATTGATTTCCAGTTCTTCTTGTTTGTTTTGATTATTGGTTGGTTTTACTTCAGTGTTTATCCTTGTTGTTTTATTTTGTTCGTTATCCTCCTCCTGTTTATCATCTGGAAACAGTTTTCTTAGTAAGAGCTCTGTTGTGTCTTTCCATGAATTTGTTTGATGTCCTTCTTCGTCTTTTACTGTATTTTGTATGCTTTTTATTTTAATTTTATTCATAATGATTTTATACGGTAGCGCTCATGGATCTATACTTAGATTTTCTTCTACAAATTTGTTCCGTTTTTTTTTTTTTTTTTTTTTTTTTTGTTTGTTTTCTTTAATTTCAGTTTCGTATTGCCTTTTTATTTCTCTGTATGTGTTTAGTCTTCTTTGTCTTAAGAAGTAGTCTAGTCTCCAGCTGCTCGGTAGTTCTTTCTTGCTGCTTCCGTTTTACGTTTTAATTTTTCTAGGTTAGCTGGCCAAAAGTACTTTCTTTTCTTCTTTTCTTCAGTTTTTTTTAGAAGTTATTGCTTCTATGGCTTTTAACGTGGCTTTTTCTATTTCAGTTGCTAAGTGGTGTAAATTATCTCCTTTCTCAATCTGTGGTAGCTTTAGGTTTTGGTTAATTTTTTTTCCAGTTTAATTTCTTTATATTACATTTCAGCCTGATTTCATCCTTATCGTCATCTTTTTGATTTGTTATTTCTGTTATATCAAATTTTATGGCATTATGAGCACTCACAGTTTCATCCTCCAGGACAGTCCAATTATTTATTTTTCTACTTATGTTTCCTCTGGTTAATGTTACATCAATATTAGACTCCGCCCTGGCCCTACCCCTAAATGTTGGAGGTTGGCCATCGATATTTTGGATGGTTAAATTATTTTGATTGATAAGATCCTCAAACTTCTCTCCGTTTTCATCTGTTCTGGGGCAGTGCCACAGCGGAGACTTAGCATTGACGTCTCCCACAATTAATATATCAACATCTATAAATTTATTCAATATGTCATCCAGTTTATGTATAAATATGTCACTTGGGAGAGAGAACTGGCAGTAAATATTTACTGGTATTAATTTATTCTTTTTATACATTATCTCCATGCACTGAACCCACCTGTCACAAAAGTCCGTATGCACCAGTACCTCGAGCTCCTTGCTGAAGATAACCGACGCAACCATTGGATTTTCTTCTACCGGCAAAACCGTTCTGGCATCGACCGGCATACTAAGTAATTTTCCTCTGTACGTATATGGTTCCTGGATGCACGCCACGTCTACATTTTCCTTCTCGCATAAGCATCTCAGCTCGCCACAGGCATGTTTAGATCTGTCCGCGTTGAGCTGAAGTATTCTCATCCCAGATGTTTTAAGGTTGTCTTGTGTAGACGTAGCATGCTGGAAACTTTTCAGCTGGGTTGAATGTAGAAAGAAGGTCCAACAGGAGCCCCAAATCCTTACGAAACTCCTCAGTCGATGACTTAATATGTATTATACCACAACCAAAAGTATTTTTGCTGTAGTATATTTCTAGGTATTGATCCTCCTTAATTTCGATCTCGAGATATTCCATATCCTCCAAGCAGAAATGTTTATGTGACAGAGCTACCATTTGCGCGAAGCCCTTGGGAAAGGTTGCAAGATTTGGGTTAATGAAATGAATGATTAACTGATTTTTGTTATCAAATGATATATGCCCTAATTTGGTTTTAAAATATTCGTCAGTTTCTTGTGCTTTACTATTCTTTATCCAGTCATAAAATATTTGAATTTTCTTGTTGTTATTGAACTCTTTTAGTCTATCAAGACTTCTTTTAATCTTGCATGGGGGTTTCTTCTTTCTTTTGGGGGATTCCTCATGAGGCATTTCAATCTCTTCAAGGTCCATAATCAAATTGACTAATGGTCCTTTGCAGCTGTTGTTTATACTGTGTGCATTCCTGATAATTTTTTACCCCACACTTCCTATCTCTAATGAAGCAAGGCACGCATACTTTTTCTTTGTTTCTGTTTTTACAATCTTGTTTTTTGTGTCCCTTTTCCCCGCAGTGGCCGCATCTGTTATCACCCTTACAATATTTAGCTACGTGATCCTGACAATTCATGCACGTGGGTACCACGAGGTAGTCTTTAACATTCGTGGCTTCATATCCTATGTATACTCTGGAATTTCTGAGTAACATTTCTCTCACCGAACGGGGCACTTCGAAGACCAGATGGTATCGGTCTTTTCCTTTGGGTCCCGTTCTAAATCTCGGTTTCACTAATTGTTTTTGCTCTTCATTTATATTTCCCATGTTCCTTTCTATAAGATCTTCAAGTACTTCTTTCTCCTCCATCTCAGTTGGAATTCCATAAATTATCATTAAAGGATTTTTCTTATCTTTCCTATTTGCTACGTCAAAGTTCTTTCCGATCTCAGGATGGTTAGCCAGTTTTTCCTCATCCTCTTTCGAGGCCATTTGCAATATTAAAGCTGTTTTTCCCTATACCATCTGGAAGTATATTTTGTCGTTTCTAGTTATTGTTCGAGTGAGGCGCATTCTAATATCTTTGATAGTTTCTCCGGTTTTTGGTTTGATTATGATGGTAGGTTTAATTCCTCTTTTGTTTTCTTCTATAAGTTTGGTTTTCTCAGGAATTTTCTCCTCTTTCTTTTTAAGCACATCAGCAAAGGATGGTATTGCAGGTTTGGCTTCTTTTTCTGCTTCTTTTTGTAGAACTCCGTTTTCTCTGTTTAGCTGTTTGATTTCTACTTCCAGTTTTCTCATTTTTTCTTCTATTTCGAACTTACTTTCTTCAATGCATTTATTTGTGACTTCTAATTCCTTTATTCTAACTGTCCCATCTATTGCATGTTTTCTTTCTTCATTAATTTTCCTGTCTAATTGATCAATTTCCTTTTTTCTTTCCTCTACTTTTGTTTGCCATTTCACTAATTGTAGTTCTTTTTCTCTAAGTCTTTCATTTTCTTTTTCCAGTTTTGTATTATTCTTTACTAACTCTTCGATCCTTCCTTCTAAGTATGCAATTTTAACTTGATATTCTGTTATTGCATCTTGCTCTTTAAGTCTTTTGTTTACTTCTTCTTCTGGGGAATCCCTGCCTCTCTTCCTGGTCTCTCCCTCTTCCATGCTGTCTGTTGGTGTTCCTGGTGGTACCTCGTCCACCCTATCCATCCGGTCTTGACCCTTTTTCCTCATAGATCTGAATGCGGGAGATCCTGTTGCTCCTCTATTTAATTCTTCCCATTCGGTGTCTACTTCCTTAACGATATTCTCTATGAGCTCCCTATCCTCTTTCGCCGATCTTGAAGCTCCCACACTTATTTGTTTTTTCTTAACATTTTCTCTATATTTTGCCTGGTAAGGATTATTCAGCGTCATGTCTTTATCTGGGATGGGATGGGAGTGAAGGGATAGAGAATAAAGGCTCAAAACAGAGAAGAGTGGAAGGCCGTGGTGAAGGAGGCTCTAACCAAAGGTGTCCATCCCTCCGGAGGGGCCACCTCCGGAGGTCACCCCTCAACATAATTCCCCATCACCCTCCAACCTGGAGGGTGATGTGGAGTGGAGGTGGATGGCCAGATCAGAGCTGGAGTGGAGGTGGAGTGGATGTGGAGGGGCAGATCATAGCTGGAGGGTGATGTGGAGTGGAGGTGGAGGGCTATCTCCATCCTGGTGGGTGATGTGGAGTGGAGGTGGAGGGGCAGAGCATAGCTGAAGGGTGATGTGGAGTGGAGGTGGAGGGGCAGAGCATAGCTGAAGGGTGATGTGGAGTGGAGGTGGAGGGCGAACTCCATGCTGTAGGGTGATGTGGAGTGGAGGGGCAGATCATAGCTGGAGTGGAGGTGGTGGTGACCTCCGTGCTGGAGGGTGATGTGGAGTGGAGGGCGAACTCCATGCTGAAGGAGGACTTGTTTCACTACTACATAGTGAAATAAAATAGTTCACTGACCTTCGTAAGTTCGTACCACTACCTACGGTGCGAGTGTATGTGTGTTTTCATATTTTTGAAGATACTGGACAAATGACAAGCAACGATGAAATTTTGGAAAGCGGCCCCAATAATACATGTGAATGTGTATCAAATGAACTATCCTAGATTTTGACATTGTTTATTTTAGCTGAGAAATTAGAATGCCCGTAATTGCATAGGTGTATGACGCCAAAGATGCCAAAAGTTCTTAAATAATCACATTTTTGAAAATATTTCAGTACAGCAAACTTAAACGACATTCCAGTAATTTTCAAGTAAGATGATTGATTACATAAATCCAGTGTTTCTTTCACAGGTAATCGGGGGGAGGGGGCTCTATCCTAGAGCGTCAATCGCACCTCCAATCAAAATCAACAAATATTGTAGCAAGACTAGCAAAAAGGGCTTACTCTTTATTCTGCTAGAATTAGAACCTGCGTAATGAAGCTGACAAGAAACCTACGAAATTTACAAATGCAAAATTTTAGCGTGTCACCCGTGGCCGTCACTCACACAATAAATAAAAATTTCCTTGCGAAACGTATTCAAGCTTTCGTCCCGGAAACTGTAACATTATTCAGAGGTGACTAGTGATTGGTGCAGAAA
>JAGDQP010009988.1:0-24217 GCA_022664845.1 Lepisma saccharinum
ATATCCCATTCACTAGCAATTGCAATCAAGCCCTCTAGTCGGTCACCACCCATTGTAGATCTCAAATCAGTTTTGACTCGTTTTAATTTAGAAAATGACCTCTCAGTGGTAACACTCGTTAGGGGCAACGTGACAGCAATCTTCAGAAGAGAAGAAAGATTAGGGAAAACAGTTTTCAGTTTAGACTTGCAAAATATTTTGAAAATTTCTGGAAGACTGCCAACATTGGAAGGTTTAGATATTCCCAGATCCTCGCTATCATCCGACACACCATCATCAGAAAAATTCTGGTCTTTCTCGCTATCTATGTCCGAATCCACAATCCATTTATTTTCGCTGTGAAGATGCTTAGGTAGGTCAACCGTTTTCCCAAGCTCTTCGAAACAAGAAGGAAAGGCAATGTATTCCTTTCTGGCTTCGTAAACGTTCACGTATTTCCCAGAAATTGAGCTAAACGAAGCGAATGCATCTTCAGGTAAACCTTTCTTGCGGACCTCGGAAAGACGTTTTAGTGAGAGCAAAGACAAATCTCTCAGAAGCATTAAAGTAGTAGCATTATCTTCACCTACAAAGCGCTCCTTCATTTGTGTAATGGCCATATCAATGCTGGCGTAGAATGTTTCCACCTTGAATGAATCTTTGGGGTTCATAATTAGCTCGTCATCAGCTGTTTCGACACGCACCTTATGTTTTCACAAGCGAGTGTGACACAGAGGCTGAAATTCAATTTCAGTGCCCTTCATGAAATTCTCCCCGACTGAGACGATACTATTAAAGTTATTTCGGAGATCTTGATACTTGTCAGGTTTGTTTCAAGCATAGACATTGCATGCAGATAACAAATCTAAGTCCGGGTTTTGTAACATCTTTGTGTAAGGGTCAATGATTTTAAAAATCCTAACAAAAGTTGTCGCAGTTAACACAAATCTCACCGTAGTAAAATACGCAATAAACCATCCTGCCTGGGCGCCAGCTTGCTGATCAGAAGGTCCTTCAATATGTCGAATTTCCTCTATGGCTTCCAACAAGGCCTCAAATGTTATCAGTACACTTTCCAAAGCGTATGAATGGGACATCCATCTTGTGGTATTAACTCGCTTTAACCTTCTAATTCTTTGGTTAGGGTAATGCTTCTTTTGTTTTTCCTCGAACAAATGAACGTGTCTTGCTGTTACTTATGAATGCAAATAACTTCTCTAAATTACCAAAAAGATCCATAGCATTCACACAGGATCCGACAGAAGCAGTCACAATCAGGTTTAGTCTGTGCGCCCAACACCATACACATGCTGCCCTCGGATTTTGTTCCTTAATCAGCGCTTAGAGACTTTTGTACGGAGAACGCATATTCGATGCCCATCATGTGACTGCCCAACAAAATCCGAGACCCAATCTAAACTATTTTTTACATGCTTCATTGAATAATCTAGACAAATCTTTACCAGTTGTTGTTGGTGATTCTTTTAAAGCCAAGAGTAATTCATTAATATCACCCGTTTCTTCATTAACGTATCTTACTATAAAAGACACTTTCTCCTTCCTTGACGTGTCAAACGAGCTATCGACAGACGCCTTGAACATCTCTACATTTCTTATTTCTCGGCAAAATGTATTTCTAAGGTAAGTACAAATGATATCTATCAACTGGTTTTGTCGTCGCCATGACAAAAAGGACAGGTGACTTTATTTTCCTGGTAACAGTTAAAGCGGTTAGGTACGTTGCCATCGTGTGAGAATGCTCCGCTAGTAGCACAACAAGATCTTTAAAATTTCCCCGTAGTCTACTTGTCAATATCTCTCGATGCCCTCGAAATGCTAAACAGTGTCTGCCTAAAACAATTTTATATCGATAACCTGTTTCACAATAAGCCTATTCATAGCAACTTCCATTGTTTTCATTTCCTTTATAGCTGGAAGAATTGGCAAGGAAGCATCACGAATTTTCCGTGCAAGAGTTGCTTCGATATGAGTGTTCGAAGTCTCGTGACTAATAATGCTCATAGTTTCTGTATTCCATGAATAAAAACCAGTCGAAACAAACAATCAATTAGATTGTTGTAAATAATCAATTAGAATGAATGCAATAAATTTCAAACTCTTCAAAATTAAACCCAACTGCAAAGTTCACTTACCCAAAAGTCACTACGGTTTCGCTGCCATCTATCGTGAATCAAAATCAACTTATGGCTATTGTCAAGTAGCACACAGTTATACTTGTGTTTGAGTAACCCATTACAAATCTAACGAGCAAACAAAACTATTTCACTGAAGAAAACTTATACTTGTTTAAATGAGTAATTTATACATAAATTATACTACCTTGTTCTATCTTTCTGCTATGTAGGCTACTCGATTAGAATATCGAAACATGGCAATTAAAACAGATCTTACAATATAGTATATCCAGTGGGTGAATTAACGGGAGGATGAGAGAGTTGTATGTGAAAAGGCAATTTTTCTTCAATAAGAAAAGGCAATTTTTTCCCTAGATGTTTCACACACTCAAAATTTTACGATAAGATTTTCTGTAGATACAATATGATATATGTCCAGTCAGTGGTGTAAGAGATGATTGGAATAAATTGTTTCAAGCCTTCAGTAAAATACGGATATAAAGTGTCCAAGATAATTCACTCTCAAATTTTCCGGGTAACTTTTTTGTGTAAATCACATACATATACAACTGGATTGAAATCCGTCCAGTGATTTAAGAGTTGAAAGACGCGACAGATAGAACCTCCATATAAAACGTTCTTTCGCATATCGATTCTATTCAGTAAAAAAACATATAAGAATAATAATAACCGCTATTTCTCAGTTTTTGGTTAAGTTGCTGTACTAGTTTCTCTAAGCTCTGAGTCACTAGTGTGAATAAAAATTTACTAGGCAATACCTTATAATGTCTTCAAAGTGATGGTAGAGACAGAAATTCGCAGTCCAGATAACATTGGAAAGATTAATATAATTAAAGAAAACAGAATTAACGCTCTTTTGGGAAGAATTTATGGTCTTTCAAATTGTTAAATAACGCAAATTTCGCCAAATGTTACATTAATTTTTTAAGCATATACCAAAAATTTCAGGCTAATTTTAACTTTTTTCCCAAGAAATATAACAAATGCAAGCCTAAGACCACTTTCACGAAAATGTTATTTCCGTCGCGCCATATTTTAAAATGACCAGAAGAGTCATTCCGTAAATGATCCTAAACGAATCAATCAATCATTGTATGCATTATCACCCAACTTTTGGCCAGTGATATTCTGAAAGCCATGCCGTCGTGTCCTACATAATGTCATCGGCAATAAAGTTGGTCAACTTTATATTTCAAAACGTAAGACTTTTCTGGCTTCCACCTTGTTGATCTTTTGTGCAGTTTCGTTGAAGTTTATATCGAACAGAAATATTTTTCTTTCTCTCATTTTGCCAAAAAGATAAAATATTTTGATACTGGAAGCTTTATAGATGAGATTAGGGGAAAAAAATTGGGATTCATTATCAGAAGGGTACAAAAACAAAACTTTTAAGAGTAGACAATGGATTGAAATGTGTAATGCAAAAGGAATCCCTAAAGCATGATATTAGTAAGACACTTAAATATCTAAGATGTTTTTCCTATCTACCCACAATTATTTAAACTAGGGACGGCGAAATTCGATTTTTTCTTTATTATATTTGAGTTTCAGATGTGAGTATTTCCTGATTTTAAAAACTGGAATAGTTTGGAATACATTGTAAAAAATTGGAGATTCCAGATTTTTAAATGCAGGAATAAAAAATCTGGATTTTTTTGCCTTCTCTTATCTAAAACTATTCTTTCTTCTTATATTTTAGATTAACCTAAGATTGCAAATATTTTTCTCTAAGAAAATCGGAGATCTTTAGTCTTGAACCAAATTTTATTAACGTTGAATTTTACTGCACAGGAATCGGACGCTACTGATAAATAGAAGAAAAAGTTTCTTCATCTTTGTCTACAAAATGAGGAAGAAGATCATTTCAACCTTACGTGAACAAAAACCACCTTTTAACCAGCACAAAGAGTTGTTGGCAGAATTGATATCAACAAAACTGACGGCAGAAACATCACACATTTGCAAAAGTTGCAACTTGAGCCATTGGTTTACGTCGATTTATGAAATGAATATTTTTGCCATTGTAAATTGCGTGACGAAATACATGCATAAAAGTGTTCATATGCTTGAGTTGTTTAGTCCGACGAAAAACTTTTTAACTTAATGGTTATATGCCCAAATTAATTGAATTATTCAAATTGGCGATGCTCGCGTTGTTTTGTATAAATTGAGCTCAAAAGAGCAATTATCCATGTGTTAATGTTATTTTCTTACAGAATATTTACGTTTCCCTTACTTCAGACAAGTTCTAGGGGCAACATGAGAAATTGGCTCATTAAAAATAAATCCCTCTTTCCAAATGTTTAAAAATCTCAGTGTTTAAACTAATTTTCTTAATATGACATGCAGACATGTTTAATGCTTTCTTTTTCAGCTTATACCTTTAAGAACCATGTTCTACCTTTTCTTCACTTTGACTACTCTGAGTAGAATCGTAGCTTTGTTGCTGGATTCTGCAGTGACTGCGATGTGACAGAAAAATGTTGCCCAGATAACATTTTCCTCCTGAATATACCTTGCACCTTCATTTTCGAAATCACTGTGTAACGTTGCATTAAATGTTGCAAAATTACAGAACCAGTTACTCTCAATTATCAAGTCTTCAATGTTTCGTAAGTACTGGCATCCTACAACCTTCGACCAATGCATTTCGAATTCTCCAATACCAATTCAGTATGTGCTTCAGGAGTGCACTGCGAGTCAAGGAAGTTGAAAGG
The DNA here is from genome assembly GCA_022664845.1 of Lepisma saccharinum. Classification (NCBI taxonomy): domain Eukaryota; kingdom Metazoa; phylum Arthropoda; class Insecta; order Zygentoma; family Lepismatidae; genus Lepisma; species Lepisma saccharinum. The sequence continues at coordinate 4,853 of JAGDQP010009988.1, forward strand.
TAGGACATCCTTTACTTATACGTGAAGTCAGTACACTTCCCATTTGGTAGAGTACATATATATTATCTTTCCTCTTCTCTTCTCTTCTCTTCTCTTCTCTTCTCTTCTCTTCTCTTCTCTTCTCCTCCTGCAACCTGACCCCCCCTCCGCAGACCCACCCACCCCAAATCAGGTCATGCAATTGCATGACCTGTCTATATGGCGTGGGCGCCTCTGACCACAGAAGTGGTATAGCAAGTGGTAAACCTGCTTTCTTTTCTTTTCTATTTTAAGTGTTTCAACTAAGTGGCAGGTCCTTTCATGTTAGTTTATCCTTTTACGTTTACTATTTGTTTCATAATGCAGAGTGAAAGCTTTTTTTAATGATTTTTTTTAAAAAAAATTTATAAGTATGTTTTTAAAAACATATTTGTCTTGTTCTTGTCCTGTGGCGAACGTTTGTTACTGCGGCAATGAACTTGCGAGTAAGTAAGTGAGTAATTTGTTTAATAAGAAGTTAAGCAACCCTCAAGGGTTCTTAGCTATTTTTGTGTTTGAAATTATTAAACGTTCCCTATAATTTCAGGGCGAATTTGCCAAGTTCCTGTGGGGCTGTTTATTTTGCTTCAGGCTGGAATCGACCTACTGTTGTTTTGATAACGTAGTCTCCAAGCCACTATGTTTAATGGACCTTGGCGGGAATTGAACTTGTGACCATGTGCACAGAAAGCAAGTGCGCTAATCTAACGACCACTCTTAAGGTAGTATCATTAATGGTTTAATAAAATATCCAATGAGTTGATTATTTACGTTGAGTTAAACACTATTATAGATAAGCAATATATAGTCACTCGGGGTGAAAGTGCAATGAAGAAACGTCCTACAATAGATTGATGCTTTTTAGCAGAACTGTGAGCGATAAACAAGCAGAAAAAAAGTTATTTCTGGAAGAATATGAAGGTGTACAAGCTAAAATTACATAACATTATTAGGATAAAAACATGTAAACGTTTTTAGATGAAGTGCAGACAATGAACGTTTTTAAGAAATGGTATACCCAGAGTATTACCATCGGGCTAAGAGACTTGTGTTCTCTTTATTTTATGTTGATGTGCTGAATTTGAAATTCAGGGTCTTTGAATTGCTTTTCATTACTTGGGTTAATACGCCTATTTTACGATTAGACGAAGCACCTACTTCATGATGGACGTACAGAAGGTACATTTCTGGGTTTGAGGGTCGCATTAAAATTTTTTGTAAGAAATGCAGTCATGACCATAAATTCCAGAAGAAAATGAAAATATGCAGATCTAGTCAACCGAAATCGAACCAAAGACTTACTGCTAGATTACTGAAGGATGCAGGTAATTGCTCTGCAGTTTATAGAGACCACCAACCGTAACAATATTTACGAACATTAGTATGGCCAATTTCTAGTGTAATCACTGAAGTTCGTAATTTCATAAAGTATTAAAGACATTTGGACCTCTCTATGTGTTTGTAGTTGAAATCAGATTCTACGACTAAGATGAAATATCCTGTCTAACACAAACTTTTGTAATACGGACTGCAAATCACACGATTGCAGATTCGAATCTTACCACCTACAGATCCAGTAAGTACCAACTATACCTGCAGAGGATTCCAGAAGCCAAGGGATATAAGTTACACTGACAAATTAAAAAAAAAAGGTCGAGGTAATCGTTTATATATGACCCGAAACATATGCGACACAAAACTATCATATTTTGTGAAAAAAAAACTTGGACCTTTTATGTCCATGTATCACGGTTTTGTGTCACATAATATTTCGTGTTATATATAAAAGATTACCTCAAACTTTGTTTAATTGGTCAATGTCACTTGTATCTCTTGGATTTTGGAGGCGACAAAACATATACAGGAACACCAATAGACAACAAACATTATCACTAATCTACTGCGAAGAACCACTTAATTTATTATTGGCCTATCAATTTATCAAGACAAGCCTTCAATTTTAGAGATACAACCATGTACATGTACTTTGAAGACTCTGTAAGTGAATATTTCCACAAAAACAATGGTGTTTCCTATCATCTCAAGCACCCTTTTACCTTGCTTCAGTTTTTGTGATGTTAACAACGTGAAGTGTTATAAAGAGCAAGACGAAAAGTTTCCTAAAGATTTTTACCCTCTCCACCCCCCACCCTTTTTACCTTTTTGCATTATTCATAAGAGTCTTTGATAATTAACACGTCGCCACCCTTTTCCTTCTTCATCTTATATTCTTCCTCCACCTCCTGTTACCCTCTTCAACCACCCCTTCTTTTTAACCACTCTGCATCTGTTTCATTACCACCCCTTCAACATCTTGCATATATATAGATAGTACGCATGCTCTTTTCTTCATACATTGTGAGGATTATTTTGATCCGTTTAAGAGCTTCCTTGAGACCATCCTCTTTACCTCCATCCGAACCTCTCTTTCTCTTCTCTCACATAATATGGATGCGTGGTCGACTGCTAAATACTCCATTCTCAAGGGAGATGTCAAATATGGCTTGTTTATTAGTTTACTTACAAGTTCCGCCATTGCTGCTGTTTTAGGTTCTGGCCACCTGATAAGTATTGGGTAATACACAGCTTAATTCATTAGTGTGATGGCGAAAGTGCCAAGTCCTTAACGCGTCTTCATTTATCCTGATCTTGCGATGTACGATTTATCTTCCTCTTCACTGTCAAAGAATTTGATTGGTCCTCATAATCTTCCTCTGTTGCTGTGAACCTATAATTGCATCTTTTATTACACAATCTCTGTATTGCTACCAGTTTCTTTTTCATCTTTATTGTCGTAATCTCTTCACTATTCCTCATTGTGCATTTTGTGTATACAGCTGATTTTTCTTCTTTCTTTTCCTTGTCCACATTTCGAAACCTCACACTTTCTTTCATTTCTGTTTCGTACCACCTTTCGGTTCCATATTCACAATACTTCATTTCAAACATTTACAAGGTAACCAAAAAAGTGTTTTGCCGGTTTTAACATCCCATTAATCACACTCACAGAGAGGAACCGAAATGACGCACATGCTTGCCAAGCGATCAGGAGTTTCTCAACATTGGTTCCAGAAATTCCTTTTGGGAGATGTGAGCCTTGCTGATGAACCTCGCAGAGGACGATCACATGTGTTGGATGACGAGATCCTGAAAGCAGCCATCAAGGAGGACAGTGGTCTAACGTGTGATGAACTTGCAGAAAGGTTTAATGTTTCCCCCGAAACAGTCAGACTGCACCTGTATGGGATAGGGAAGTCATACAAGTTAAGCAAGTGGGTACCCCACACATTGTCGGCAGCCAGCACGGAACAACGAGTGACAGTCTTTTTGTACTTGCTCACTCGGCACCTGAACACACCCATATTTGATCGCTTACTCACTGGTGATGAAAAGTGGATCCTCTTTATGACACTCCCAAACGTACCAGACATTGGTTGTCGCCACATGACCCTGTTCCTCATACCTCAAAACCGCCTCTGCACCCACGAAAGGTTATGCTCTCTGTATGGTGGACTTGTCACCAAGTGGTGCATTACGAGATCCTTCCACCTTGTCAGACCATCACTGCTGACCTCTACTCACAGCAGTTGCAAAGGGTGCACCGTGCATTGCAGTATAAGGAGCCGGCATTGCTGTTCCTCCACGACAGTGCCAAGCTACATGTGGGAAAGAGGACCCGGGAGGCCCTTCAGCAACTTGGCTGGGAGACACTGTGCCATACTTACCGAACCCTGCGCCAACATATTACCACCTGTTTCATTCCCTCGACAACCACCTACGTGGGATATCCTTCGCTAATGAAAGAGACCTGCGGAACGTACTCACGGACTTCTTTGCCTGGAAGACCGCCGACTTTTATCACCAAGGTATTGTGGTGCAGCTACAGGAACGTTGGCAAAATGTGTTGGATGCTGATGAAGCTTACTTCGAAACTTAAAGGTACGTCCATTGTATTACTCTTTGTTTATCACTGCTCTAGAACGGCAAAAACTTTGTTTGGTTACCTTGTAATTTTTTCATCAACTGTTTATTCATCGATCCTCAGAAAACATTCTTCTCTGTGAATCTGTCTTTTCGTATTGCTATTCTTATCTTGATTTTTTCTTCACACTTCATGTTCTCACTTATAATACCTCCCAGATACTTGAAAGCTTGATGCTTCTTCTATATTTCCTGTTTCAATTTTGATGTTTTCCGTTGTTTTAATTGGTCCCAAGTATCAATTCTATCATTTCCTTTCAAATTACAAATCCTAATACACAGTTTAACTTTTCATTTGTTTTATTGTAGTTACAAGTATCTAAATTTATTTCTAGCCGTGTCTATTGCGGGTAGAGCCGTTGTCCCTATTTATTCTAACACTACGTTTGTAAGAATATGTTCTTAGATTGTAACTAAATTTTCGACATTCGGCAATTCCTAACGTGGGTAAGAGACCAAGGGATAGATAACATTACCGTTATAGTTAACATATGACAAACTTCTTTCTGCCAGTAGTTTGATCTGATTATAATATTACGAACTTTTTCAAAAATTACAACTTGCACGTCTAAATTTCCAGGTTCCAAAATTTCGACTTTCGGGAATACGAACATTTCCACATTCCAGAATTTAGCCTTGCTCAAATCCTGACGTGCCAGGGATTACACTTTCCTGACCATCTTCGCCTTCCTGGGGCTTATCCGAAGTAATCAGTCTTAACCACTGACCCACAATAAGTTTACAAGTAGTTTGTTGTGTTAAGCAGCAGGATAAGTAACAAATTGTCCTGTTTTGTTACAATTCTTATCAATAGAAGCAGTTTCTCTGTAGTGATCCTGTTTTAACGAACATTTATAGTCACAATTAGAAACGTTGAGAATTTTGGAATGAAAACCAGGGTTCCGGAATAGGAGTACCAATTTTTGTGATTGCAGAATTTCCAAAAGTAGGAATGTCAGTATTTCGGAACTTTGGAATCTCGTTATGTTGGAATTCCGAATTGTCGGACTGTAGGAAATTCGAAAGTCAGAGTTCCCAAATTTCAGAACGTCAGAATGTCGAAAGTTGAAATACTGAAAAATTCCAGAATTGAAGGAACTGCGAATTTCATAATTGACTTCGTACTCCTAGTCCCAATTCCGCGCCGTTCTAAGCGGTCAAGAAAGCCTCGATTCCCGTTTTCGAAGCTATTTATTTCCCTATTACATGAGAAAACGTGGAATTAATTGGAAACGTTTCAAAAATGAAGGAAACGAGGTTCGGGGTCATGTATTACCAACTGTAGTTTTTGAACTGATGCACTACTTATATTATTTCTCAATGTATGGGACTATGCCATGCCACTGGATGTCGAGAACCCATCTAAAGAACCGCGTTCTTTAGACTACAGCTTGTCCCGTACAGCCTCGTCAAAGTCATTGGTTAATATTCTAGGCGTATTGTATAAGTACCAAATTTTCGTTACTAGTGATTATTTACCGCCAACATCAAACGCCATAAGGATATTATGAGAACTGTTCACACAGAGTAAACTCGGTCCCAATCTGTCCCAGTGCTAGGTCGAATGGTACAATTTTAGGGTCTTTTGAATGTGAAACGTAGCCCATTACGGTGGTGTACTACGCTGGACTGTTAAATTCCAATCTCTGTTGACCCCATTTGGATATTTGCTCTGGTGTTGTGTTTAACAACATCGAAACCTCTCTTCCATACTCGCATCGCCATATCGAAAGCACTCGAACCATTCGGATGCCATGCGTGGGTCCATTGTTGCGTCACCATCAACACCACAAATTTCGTTTGCTGTAGTAGCACTATCAAGGCATTTTCTAAAAAAGTATTTCGTTTGTTCAGCGGCACTTCATTGAAAACCGTCAGGCAGAATAAATGTCTTATTACGTGTTCTAGAAGGTCTATAACAACAACCCACAACCCACCAGTAAGAGGAAGAATCTTATCAGAGGAAAAACGCAAGTTTTGGATTTGGAAAATCTAGGGAAACACAGACAGACATTCGAGATAGAACTAAGCAACAGATTCAGCGCCTTAGAAGAGTTAGAGGATAAAGAAAACAACGATAGCAGAAATAAAATACTGACTGAGATAATAAAAGAAACAGCCAAGAAAATAGCAAGCATCAAAAAGAAAAAAAGAGAACAAAATCTTAGAAGAATCTTAACTCTTGATGAAGAAAAGAAGGGAAATTAAAGAAGAGGAAAATTATATAAAGAGGATTGGGTACATAGAACTAAATAAAACCTTAAGGAAGAAAATAAGAGAGGATGTGCGAGGATACAACAAAAATCTTGTTAGCAATACAATCGAGAAAAGCAAGAGCCTGAAGAATACCAAACAGTAGCATGATAGGGAGAAAGCAAATAATTGCAGTTAAGAGACCAAATAGGACCGTAACACGAAATATGGAAGAAATGATAAAGATATTTGAAAATCTCTACACAGAATAATTGTACTACTCCGAAGAAGAACAAGGAAATGAAGATTCAGAAGAAAATGATGTAGATATCCCAGACGTAATGAAAGAAGCGGATAAACTACTTCGAGGGATGAAGAACGGAAATCACCAGGAGAAGATGGACTCACAGCAGAGATGTTTAAATCGGGAGGTGAAAAGATGAAACAGGAACTTGCTAAATTGTTCTCGATGTGCTTGAGGAACAGAGAAATACAGTCTAGTTGAAATAATGCAGTTATAATTTTGTTGTACAAGAAAGGGGACAAAGAACGCGTCGAGAACTGTAGACCAATTAGTTTACTGTCAGTCCTATACAAAATGTTCATCAAAGTTATTTTGAATCGTATTGAACAAGACTTAGATTTTAACCAGGGACGGGAACAAGTCGGATTTCGTCGTGGATTTAGCACAATGAACCACATACAAGCATTGAATGAAGTTATGGAAAGGACCAATGAATATGAACTTCCACTATGTTTGGGACTCAGTTCGGTCTCCTTGGCAACAGTACTTGAATCACTTGAACATCAAGGCATCGAAAGTGCATACATCTAGTTACTGCGAAACATTTACTCGACTACCACATCTGTTATTAGACTGGATCAAAAAAGTGAAAAATTTTAAGTTGGAAAGGGGGTAAGGCAAGGAGATTCAATTTCTTCAAAACTGTTTTGTGTGGTCCTGGAGAGAGAGTTCCAAAATTTAAACTGGGATGAAGTTGGAATTAAAATCAATGGCGACTATCTTCATCACCTACGCTTCGCTAATTATATAGTCCTGTTTGCTTCAAATGCGGAAGAACTACAAACCAGAATGGAAGAACTGAGTAATGAGAGTTCGAAAATAGGCCTTAAAATTAATTTAAGTAAAACAAAAGTAATGTACAATCTACATGCTGAAAAGAAGGAAATAAAGATTCACGGAGAGACAATAGGCATAGTTGATGAGTATGTTTACCTAGGCCAGCTTAAAACATCGAATGCCAAGTTGAGTGATGAAATAAATAGAAGATGTAAAATGACATGGAGTTTGTTTGGAAATCTACTCTTTGTTTTCAAAAGCAAACCACCAATGTGTCTCAAGCGTACAGTAAATTAACGTGTTGTACCTGTAATGTTGTACGGCTGTGAAATTTGGATACTGAATGCGCAAACGACTCAAAGATTAAGAGTCACACAAAGAGCAATGGAGAGATGCATGCTAGGAATAACCAGGAGCACAGGAAGATAAATGAATGGATTCGCGCACAAACAAAGATAAAGGATTTAATCAAGACTGCGAAGAAAATGAAGTGTAGATGGGCCAGTCACATACCTAGACGAACAGATGGAAGATGGACGACAAGTGTACTACATTGGATTCCTAGAGAAAAGAAACGACCGAGACGACGTCCAAATGCAAGATGGGTAGATGAAATCAAGCGTTTTTCAGGAGCTAGATGGATGAGAATAGTAGCATACCGAGATATGTGGAAAGAAAAGGGGGAGGCCTTCGTCCAGCATGTATATATGTATGTGTGTGTGTGTGTGTGAACATACCTTTGACAAAAACATGGCATCTTTCTATTTTCTGTGTGAAGTTTTTGTACGCCTGTCTGTGTGTTAAAAACTTGTTTTCCTACTATCGGATGATATACTGAAGCGGGCGTTATGTACAAAAGTTGGGTACTTAGGTTCTAGAATAATGTTTTCAAAACATTTTGGAAAGGTTTACCACAATCAAAATACACGGCACTCGCTTATGTTGACCTCATCTATACATTAATATATAACAAATAACTCCTGATGTGTCAACTGCAAAAGAAATGATAAACAATTATTCAATTTGAACGGTATTCACGAATATTTGCTAATGAATCTTAAATAGTTTGTGTACTCTATGATCTGAAAAGAGAATAATATAAATATCAGTTAATCAGATTAGAGACAAGAAACAATGCATGTTTTATAATTTCAAATTCACTCATTCTTTTTATCTCAACGCCAATTTATTGACATGCCCAAACATTTAATATTACTCCAGACATCTTACGGCCTACCTGATAAACATTCATGAACCACCGTGATCCGTAGACTGTTGTTTGGCAATTACTGTGTTATATAGCAAGTTGAAATAATCACAACCTATTTTAGTTTACTCGCACTATCATTTTATGTGGATTATCCGTACTAATCCCTACAGGATTTCTTCAAGGACGAACTTTTAGAAACAAAGAAAACAATTTTTTCACCAGCGAACTCGAAAAAAATTGGCAATCCAGTTGTGAAACAAGACCTACGCATCTCATCTGAATCTTTCTATTCATAATGTAACCAGTATCTGTTATGTAAAGCCTCTCACTATAATTTTAGAAGTTATACACCGTTGCCAACTCAATATAAATTATTTTGTAAAATTTGTCTTCAGTTAAATTGCTCAAAGTTGGCAACACTCTTTCGCATATTGGTTGAAAATAAAAAATCCTGCAACCTTGGGACCTAAGGACTACCCCATTTTCGAAAACTTCAGATTTTTTTTCTATATATTTAACACTGTACAGTGCTTTAAAGAAATAACAATTTAACACGTAATTAAAAGCGCTTTGGGAATTGATAAAGATCAGTTTTAATTTCTATTGTTACTAGGTAAGTATTTTTTAAATTTAATAACACATTTTATGAAAGATTTTTAACGCTAATGAGCAAAAAAAAAAAGCCAGGAAAAAAACGGCTAAATGCTAAAAGAAAATCCAATTCCCAGTTGCACATAAACGTTGAAAAACGGTGTATTTATCATTTGTATCATTTAGCGATGATAAAAATGTATTCTAATATAATCTTCGGATTTTGTCATCAAATACATGTTCGTTGTAAATACTCGTACACACACACAAAAAAAACAACAACTGGAAAATAAGACTATATTTATCAATGATGTTCAACCTACAGCCCGCGGGCCGTATCCGTCCTGCTAAATATGTTGCATTTGTTTACCATAATCATCTCTAAAAAGGTTTTATTTTCTTCTTCTTTTATATATATATAAAAGCATGACTCACTGACTGACTGACTGACTGATCAAAATTCCCAGGCTAAACTACTGGAGCTAGAAACAACAAATTTGGCATGAATATGTATTATAAAGGGTACGTTACGAAAATATTTTAAAAGTTTGAAAAACCCACCATTTTGAATCCAAAATGCTACCCTAAAATATTGTTGTATAGAGTACAGAGCAAGAACCGCTTGAGCTCGAAACACCAATTTTTTTTATAAAGGTCTATCATCAATAGTAGGTTATTGAAATCTTTAAAAATGTTTAAAAAATCGCCGTCTTAAATTCAATATGATGGCCAAACAAATTGTTGCATAGAGTTCACAGCTCAAACCGCTAGAGCTAGAGAAACAAACTTTGGCATGAAAGTTAATTATTAAGATTAGGTTACGATAAACAAACAAGATGTCCAAAAAGTCGCCATTTTGAATCCAATATGGCCGCAAAAATTATAAACGTATATGTAGGCTATAAAGAAAGCACAGCCTAAAAAATTGTAGCTAACGTTACGATAAAAATTACGTGAGGATCTGGGAGCGTAAAGCCCTGCGGCGTTACCACCGCCGGGAGTCTGGGGCAAGAGCCTTCAGCGAAGTGAAATCAAGTCTACGTATAAAATTAAAATTTCTCAACTGGGACAAGATAGAATGTAACACATAGGCCTACTAATAACATAAAATTATGATAAAATTTTAAATACCGAAAAAGAAACGTAAATCTTTGATTTTGCCTTCTTGCTAATTTTGCGAACATTAGTTGTCTGTATGTATGAAGGTTTTCTTACGTTGCGATATTAGAGTTTAAAAGCTGCATTAAACGACGCGTGCGATTTGTATGCTATTTATGTCAGAGCCTCGAAAATCGTGCTAAATTCTAATATGACTCATGGACAAAATAAGAGTGGACATACACGTAACTGCACACTTCTTGTACAAATCTTTTCTCTAATTTTATTTTCCTTATTTGAGGGTGAAACTACTCCTCTTCTTTGTGAGTTACATTAACGAAATCACTTCAACAATATTACCAAAGGAGAGTCTATTATTTTATTTTTATCTTTAAAATGATAAACATCCTTTAAAATAGTCTTAATATGCTTTAAGAGTTTGCCTCTTATGTGGCCAACCGGTAGCGCGTTCGTCTTCAGTTTGAACAGTCCACATTTCTGTTCCAGTTTGGGGCTCAAAACTTCGGTGTTGGTCTAACTTGGTGAGGAAAATTGCTACAAAGAGACAATCTCGTCACTCTCTACTGCTGTAGAGCGTAATACAGACGTCTGACATGCGAGGGCTCTTAAGAGGCTCTTAAGGGTGTCGCGTCACCCAGTTTTTACTTTTAGCTTATAGTTTTAACAGTATAGGCTATGATTCAGGATTTAAAACTATTCGTTAATAGTCATGATTTTCATCTTTAATAACTATTTTAAAAATATTTTTCTCTTGCTTATACAGAAAATATAATGCAATATATATACTTATTACGAACGGCACTTAAAATTAATGTAAATGTTTAGATAAACAAGCATGAGAGCGATGGTAAATCTGGTTTTGGGTATAAAATCTATTTTGTCCCCTCTCAAGGGAGTCATATCTATTCATGAGATTTATCCCGTCACAATCATTACGCTAAAGCTGACGTGCTTTACTTCACCACTACTAATACGAAAAGGTTTAACAGCGAAAGAGAGAGAGGGGGTGTAAAAGGGTTAAATATGTATTATTCATGTTTATTTTGTATCCGAATAATGAATTTCTCATGATTTATGTGTCCAATTCAAGCAAAACCACGACTGTTTTTTGTTTTCAATTTTCAATTTCCAGTGCTACCTTTTTTCTTTCGTTTTGCCTTCTTTAGCGCCATCTATGATCAATATTGTTAATCATTCACACATATATGAAAACGTTTAATTATTCTATTTCCTCATTACGTTGTTTTAATAGGATTTTTATTTTTGAGGGGTAAATGTTTGTTGTGTACATAAAATTTTAAAATGAATTTTATTATGCACAGTATATTACTAAAAGTAATTGTCGAACTATTTTGTTTTGAAATTAATGGGATAGTGATTCAAATAGATTATCAATTAAGTGATGGACATTACGAATTGTTGTAATGACAGTTACAATGATGGATGGATGTTTTTGTATTTATTTCATTGTTGATAAGTGTTTGTCGAACAATTTTATTTGTTAATGAACATAATGGACCTCTATATTGAGCTCTATTTCCATTGTTTCTTCGCACTTAATTCAAATTGTTTCTTCAAATGTTAGCGGGAAGCATTTAAATTTACTTCGCTATCCACCTGTCTGTCCAATGAACAACCAACATCAAAGTGGTCAAATTTTGTACCTGAGCTTTTGCTGAGAAGCTCGTCTGTATTTATAGGTGGTTTTCACAGCAAACTTTGGTCCAAGTCCGTCAAATGTCTTATAGATCACCCACACTTCTTGGAGCACTCTTCCGGAGGTAGGAAAGATAATTTGGAGTAGCACGATAGCCGAAGACGGCGGTGGCCATCAAGATTTCTGGATCTTAATCCAATCGAGCATGTGTGAAGGGCTGTGGGTTGACACGTGGTTAGCCTTTCCCCTCCACGAAACCTGCAAGATCTTCAAAAGATTCTCAGCCAACAATGAACTCAGATATCAATAGGGTTGGTTGATACCTTTATTAACAACTAGTAGCTTCGTTGTGACATGTATATACAGTAGCTGTCCACAGTGATCATATCCCCGTTTCCTGTTAGTGATAGGGTGTGGACCTTCTGGTACATCTATAGGATCAACTACCTCGTAGGTTTGATCAGCAAAATGTTATTTTTTTCTGCAAAAGTGTCCCAAGTACATCCTTTCATTTCTTGGTTTTCATCACTGTATGGTTTACATGAATTTCTTATTCAGTTACAATCAGAGCTGAAACTGGGTCACTTTTGGTTACCCGGCGTGACTCGAACGTAGGTGACCCGTTCCGAAGCTTGACCCGATTGACCCAGTCTGGGAAATATAATTAACTGGAAATTTTGGCGACGTATTTTTCGTGCCCTGGGGGTAACAACTCCGGTCCTGGTCATCCCTGAAAGAAACATTATTCCAATGCAAAAATATAATTAAAAACTCTGCTTTATTCTGTAGGTTACCGGGTCTAAATCAGGTCACGGGATCAGACCGAATCTGAAGCCTAGGCCCGGTTCAAAACTTGACCCGGTTCAGCTCTGGTTACAATTAACATTTGAATACGTCAAACGTAGAAGGTGATAACCCACATATAAGAAAATTAGATATTGTTTTTTGTGAATAAGGAAGGTGAAAGGTCTCTTCCTCATCTGCTCAAAGCGAAATATTTTTTACTTTCGTTCGTAGATGAGATCGGGTGGGGCACAGAGCGACATGCAACTCTGGCTAAGTTAATGCACACAGAAGACATTCAACTTTATTTTTCCCAAAACAAGAAGAATGTGGGTTATCACCTTGTAAAGTCGAAGTAATAATTTCTGAATGAGTGAATTATTATTAACGTCCTAAACGAGCTGGTGAGCTTCTAATCATGGGACGAACAGTTTTTGGTAAAGTGGGCTCCGAATCACTCCGTTCAATCACCCCGCACAGAAGGCGAGCGAGCGCTCTAACATCTCGGCCTGCCTGAGGTCAGGTATGAATTTGTGAACCAGTATTTTTTTAATTTTTGTCATGCTGTCTGATGTTAGTTTGTTTGTTATTTATGACGAGCAGTATTCACATTTTTAATTGCCAATGTACACATATTCAATTCACATGTATGTAATAACACAGCAAAGATAACATGACATAATTCCTTAGGCACGATGAAATCCTATGTTTTCGTACCTTTAAACATAATCGTCTGTAATCTCGGAAGAACATACTGCTATTCAATGAACAAGTTTCAGAACATAATGCATTAAGGTTAGTGTAAAACGATCTCTAACTACTTCCATATGTCTCTAATGTAGTTTTATCGGTGCACGAAATTGCAATGCTGTTCCTACAAATTCAAACCTAGAGAGTTCAAACTTTTAGAGAAGAAAGTTCATAACCATATCAGGAGTTCTAAACATGTCGATTTTTATTTTATTTCTGTTCATTGTTGAAATCGCTTGATTGCTCTTTTCAATATTCAAATCTATAACAATGGATTTCCTTCAACAATGGATAAACATTATATAAAAATTCGGCACGGACAGAACTCTTAAAATGGTTATGAACCTTCTTCTCAGAAAGTATGAACTCTCTAGGTTTGACTTTGTAGGAACAGCATTGCAATTTCGTGCACCGATAAAACTACATTAGAAACATATGAAGTAGTGCTTCTATTTAATGTTAGAGATAATAACTTTTCCTTAATCTTAACAGCAACTTTCTTCCTTTAACAAAACAACTTAAGTCATATCGGGCACTTGTGGCATGTTACGTCAGACACCTACATTGTTGGGTATACAATTACATGTCCTCCCAGTTCAACCGTTTTATCATAAGTACTTCCTTTTCTCTGAGCGGGAGATAGAAAAGGGCATTATCATAGCCACAACAGAACTTCCATTTCCCCTGACAACCCCTCTCGTTCCAACGCAGAAGAAGCTCTATAAAGCAGCAGACGCATCCATAAAGCTTTCTCGCCCATAAAGCAGTTACCTCTTTTGCTTCCCCCTAAATACCAACCATTCTGCTAGCCGCGCGTTTCAGAAACGCCTAGGGAGACAGAACGAAGGAAGTCAGGAAAAAAACCGAAAAGAAATTATAACATCGTGCGTGGTACGTGACCATTAGGTCATAATGACTTTGTCCTTTAGTGTTACTGACCATTATCTTCCAGTGGTCTCAATTTCTCTCCATTTTGGTTCTTCTGTTCGCTAGGATCACGGAGAAACCCACAGGACACATACACACGCATTTTCTTTCCATGTATGGACGTGAAGGAGTGGACAAAAATAAAACAGAATACATGATAACCACTTAGATCCACAGAAGGATTTTAGTGGTCTTATTTAAGTACTCTCATTGGTCCTTAAGTGAGTTGAGTTAGCTCAAGTACTTCACTTTAGTACTTAGTGGCTTACATTATTTCTACTGAGGATTTTGGGTGCTGTGGTCCTTGTAGACAAAGACGTATTTGTAGAAGGCTGAAATACAGTCGCTTGGATCAGTAAAATAAAAACTTTTGGTAAACTTTATTATTATATGGTCAAGTCTAGTAACTTTGGACATCGGTCCGCCACGATGTGCCTTTAGCTGTTAAAATCCACACCCATGCCCCTGGAGGGACCCGAACCCGGAACCTTGGAGCTGATGGCCTACCGTCGCAGATCGCTCGGCCACCCGGCCGGCTGGATCAGTAAAATAAAAGAAATACGTTTGTGTGTTCATAACTCACCCACTTGACCTAACTCAAAAGTAAATCAATCTTACTTTGTTAGAAAAGTTAGACAAATTAGGGTAAGCTTATCAAATCAAGCTAAAATGGTTTGAACAAGGTTAAATCAAACATTCTAGTTTACGAGAATCTTGTCTTGACAGGACAAGAAAAAAAACACATAATATACTTCTTACAATAATGAAAACATTGCCCTGGGTGGGAATCGAAGCGACGTTCACTGCCACACCAATCCGATGCTGTTGTCACCAGACCAAGAAATCACGTGCTCTAGCCTGGCTTTCCAAGCGCTATTTCTATTTCGTTCATCAGATCACAAAAGACGCCTGTGGTAAGAGGGGGTGCGAATTGGCGAAGATTAGCCTATGGTGAAAAAATCCTGTCATGTGATGGGACTTCATCGCAGTGTGACGAGATCGTAAGTACAATGAAACAAAATTCAAATAAATAATAATTTGACAAGCTTCCTTGTATAACTGCTTATTCCAACAAGCTTCAATTGGGTTAGATCTAACAAATAAGCCACTTTTGTCCCAAACAAGTTCGTTTCATGCTTTTTTTTATAAAGTTCAACACAAAATCAAGTTTGACTAACTCAAAGCAAGTGGCTGACAACCTTGTGTAAAAAAGTAATTGGAACCGGGGGACTGGATGACCCAGTTATATTGTTTGTTATAGTATTTCTGCTGTGAGTTATAGTGGTGGTGGTGGTAGTACGGACACAAAATGGACACACTACAACATATTTAAAGACTCCTTGGTTCGACGCTTACAACGACACAGAAAAATGCTGACGTCTTGCCACGTCCTAATACCATCGTGTCCGCCGAAATGAAGTTGCTTCCAATGTATTCGTGTGCGTGTGTGCACTTGCTTCCTTCACAGCACATGCAGAACACAACAAAATATAACGCAGTTCTTACCTGGGTGCACACACGAATATTGACTATACTGGCAAACCTCTCTGATCTACTACTGAAATCATGCAACTTAACAACTAGTTGGGGCGGAACATTAAAACATTCATAAATTAAATATAGATTTATAGGAAACACTTCATGATTTACACAAACACACGTATTGTTCGAGCGAGATGTAGTCCAGTTGCTGGCAATACTCCTGTAGGAAAGTCATGTTTGAAGAAGTTTCTCTTCAGATATCATTAGAATGCACTCAACATATTCAAAAATATGACATCTCACATCCTGGGCATAACTTCTGTAGGCCGCCATATTGAAAATAGCCCTAACAGCCTACCATACACCCCTGTTAGTCCTTGAGCTAGACAAGTTGTTGGTATAAAACTGGAGGACCAGACGAAACTTTCAGCACTTATACACTGGTATGTATAAAGCACGAAAATATGTGATGAACATTCACTAAATGTAGCATTCCAAGATGGCGGCCATTCAAAATGGCGTCCGACGATATTTATTAAAATGCAACGTATCTCGGCTCTGAGTTATCCGATTTCGATCATTCGTTTTCTAAATGAAAGATCATTTCTTTGGATACATTTTTGTTTATGAGCAATCTTTCCATAAATCTAATAGTTTTTCAGTTAAATGTAAAAAATGTGAATTTTAACCGAAATCATTTGTATTTAGTATATATTTACTGAGGCAGATTTTATGTTTAGGTGATTTTTTTTTTAAAAAGAGGACCTGACAAACAAAATTTTATGCATAATATTTTCTTATTTAAATTTATGTTAGAAAACTACTATTTTTACAAAAGACACTGCTTTTATTTGAAGAGAAGAGCAATAATACGCTAACCGGTAATCCGAACCAGAGCAATTACTGCATATTTAACAACTGTAACGCAGGATGGCAAGTACAACAGTTTCTGGTGCAGATGCTCCGGCGATCCAATTGATGCATAGGTTTCCTTTGCTGTCCTTTCTCCATTCATGTTCTTCAGCCTCTGATATACTTAAAGAGTATTATTCCAGTCTGCGTATCTAAGTTTCTGGAAATTTGCACCTTCCAATGTATCCTTGCACGATGGTAGTTAAAAACTATCAGCTTCACCCACCTTTGGATGTTAATTTTTTTTTTTTAGCAGCTCATTGGCACTTCCAGTTTTTATTTCCTTGGAATACATGTCACAAGTAAACTTTCCAATTGCCTTGAATAACTCATCTGAAACCAGAGGCGGCGTTTGGGGGTGGCAACTGGGGCAACGGCCCCAGGCCCCGCGTTCCGAGTTGATATTTTTCTTACTCAATGATATAAAAGTTGATTTGTAAAAAAAAAAGTTTACAAATAAACTAGTTTGTATAGTTTCCATGCGAAATGTAATGTGAAATGGAAATGAATAAAGAAGCACTTGGAATCAGCAATGCAGTTTTTAAGATATATTGTACTTTCTTTAAATAAATTATGTCGGATTTTTTTTTTTCATAAGAAACCGTTGTTCATTAAAAAAGAGAATATTTAGTAATAAATTTAGGGTTAGGAATGAAAGGAAGAAGTGAGAGGAAGCATTTGGGGGGAAGTTGCTTACTGCTTTATCGGCTTTAGATGTAACATTTCGGCGCTCAGCGATTTTTACTTGTACTTTGGCCCCGCGGGGTCATTATTGCCCTGGGCCCCGCGCTCACCTAACGCCGCCTCTGTCTGAAACAGTTGAGTTTCAGATGTTGTGACATATTTTGTGCTGTTCCAGTAAACCTTTTGATCTTTCTTTGACTTGCAAATGCACTTAGACTGTCACAGTCTGACCTGAATGGAACTTTATTACAGCTGATGCTACTTCTTAATAAATTTCTGAAACACTTTGGCCAATATCAAGTACCTTCAGTTGGTTTCTAACACCTTTCACAATGCATATACTTGTCATAACCTGTTTGTGCAGTACAACAGAAAATAAAACTTAGTAGTGATTTCTTAGGTTCAGGTTATCGGATATTATTGCCCTTCTCCTCAAATAAAAGTATATATTGGAAGCAGCAGCATTTGCTTCATTTGTTCTCCCCATTTAATACCAAATGATCATGTAGCTTCTACACGCATTAGTGCCTCCGTAATGTTACGTCAGATTGCAGAAATTTTCAAACATGTGTCCATATCTCGGGTTATAGTTGTCGGATTTAATTGATCTTTTCTTTAAATTAAAGCCTGAGTTACAAACTATATTTTATGTAAGAACATAGTTTTCTCTAAAACCAGTCGTTTCAAAGTAAAATATTAAATAAGAAAATATGTTAGGCTAAAATGAAACATCTTTTACATTTAACTGAAAAACTATTAGATTTATGAAAAGATTGCTCATAAAGAAAAATGTAGCCAAAGAAATGATCTTTCATTTAGAAAACGAATGATCGAAATCGGATAACTCAGAGCCGAGATATGTTGCATTTTAATAAATAGCGTCGGACGCCATTTTGAATGGCCGCCATCTTGGATTACTACATTTTTTTTAATGTCCATCACATATTTTCGTGCTTTATGCATGTCTGTGTACAAGTGCTGAAAGTTTCGTCTGGTCCTCCCGTTTTATACCAACAACTTGTCTAGAACAAGGACTAACAGGGGTGTATGGTAGGCAGTGAGGGCTATTTTCCAATATGGCTACTTACAGAAGTTATGAAAGAATGTGAGATGTCTACCTCATATTTTTGAATATGTTAGTAGTGACATTGCGGTAAACTATAACCATTTGCATATTTTAATCATTAATTATTCTGTTTTTTTACAAATTTACTCTCGGATTTGACAGCTCGCTAATTAAAAATTAAATTGAGCTTAACTCTTGCGTCTTACCCCTTTCCCCGGCCCGGAATACAAATATCTATAACGTAATGCCACAGGGCATTTGCCTTTTTCTTGGATGAAAAAAAATAATAATAGCGGGGTTGGCTTCGACGAGATACCTACAGGCGCAAAGAAATTAATTTAGTTTAAGAAGAAGAAGAAGAAAAGGAAAGAGTTACCTTTTTTCTTCACGACCCTTTCTTTACCAGACAACACAACTGAAGATAATGAAGTCATTGCCTAGAGGCCAACACCAATTTAGTTGAAGAGAAAAAAAGCAGAAAGGCTAGAGATTAATATTTTTTTGAAAACGAAATAAAAAAATGAAATTATTATTGTCGACAATTGATATGAATGCAAGAAACTTCAAGTACCTTTGAATATGACACACAAATAAATATATTTAGTAATTACATTAGTTTGATTAACAATTAACTAACTGACATGAATTTAACTGTTTTGCTGACTTGCGTTGAAAGAAAAGAATGGTATTGCGGCAGATCCAATGGTTAAAGTTTAACTTGCTCCAAGTGTGAGATTTTGTTACCTTGTGGCAGCTCCAATATTTAAAGTTTAACTTGCTCCAAGTGTGAGATTTTGTTACCTTGCGGCAGATCCAATATTTAAAGCTTAACTTGCTTCAAGTGTGAGATTTTGTTACCTTGCGGCAGATCCAATATTTAAAGTTTAACTTGCTCCAAGTGTCAGATTTTG
>JAGDQP010009988.1:29217-57223 GCA_022664845.1 Lepisma saccharinum
GCTAATTTGTGGTGGATGTGTACAAGAAGAAGGTAATCAATTTGCTCATGCTTGCATGGGATTTGGCTGGAATGAAATAGAACGTGAACATTTGCTTAATGATCGAATGTGGTGTAGTGTATTTGAGCCTATTAATTTTAAGGCTTTATATAATGCGTATGAAGTGAAACATAATAATTGCAAAGACTATACAATTGGTATATTTGAAGTGGGACTAAGAAATGTATTGGAAAGTAAACCGACTGAAGTTCAGAAAGTGTTACTTGTTAAAGATATTTTTGCTGAACATAAGGAATGATTTTAGTGTGAAGAAAAAAAAGTAGAATATAGATTTAAGACGGTTAATATGGTGGATAAAACATGCTTTAGTGGTTTGCATAATAACAAGCAGGCACAGTAGGGCAAAAGACTATACGTATGTACATAGAAATTTAGATGGAACTTACGTACCATGTAGGTATTAGATATTCGGTTTTGACAGAAAAGCACATCGATACTATGAACAGTATTTGTGTTACATATGGTTTACATAAACATGAAATACGATGGGTTAGAAATTTTCCCATTGGGTGAACCCAAGTTGCGTTATGATGACCTAAACACCAATAGTTCTATTTTTTCCTGAAGGATTAAACCCTGACAATGATTGGATATTCTATGGAACCTTTATGCGAAAAGTTATTGCTCTAAAGAGCGAGGTATAATAGAGGTGTGAGCATTGTGTGAAGACGTTAGTGACAGTTAACTTATAAGAAATACTTACAGTGAACACACGAGAAACCATGGAGGGATAACGTTACGGTAAAGTGATTACGAAAGAAGAACCATGTTGGTGTAGACCCGACTTTATAGATTTTGAATGTTTGGAAGAAATGCTAAAGGACTTTGACATTGAAAACAATTTTAGATGTATCTGGTGTTACTACATGTTTGAAGAAGAAAAAGGCGTGTGTACTTGTGGACAATTTGAGAACAATGAATATGTGTTGCACATACTAACGAATCCAGATTCTGTTCATGCGCTTTATGAACTGTTTAATAAGTTTCATTGTTATACCAGAATTAACTTTATTTCTTTTCATCGGTGTTTGGCAGAACAGGTAAACATCCATTTGGACAATGTGCGTGAAATTCTGCAAGCAAAAGTTAAACCTAGTGAATGAAACTGTATAATAATATTTTATGTGAAATGTGTAATTTTATGCAATGACAGTGTATTGATTAGTACTGTAGAAACAAAATCAAATTTAACACAAACTGTGAGACTAAAAAGAAAATTAGACTTAACAGAAAACTATAGCTTTTGTAGAAAGAAACGCTACTTGAACGTGAAAAGACATTTAAGTGAATTGGAAAATACCTTTTTTTAGTGGACAAAATCTAAATAATGTATATTATGGTGATGTTGTTTTAAAAAATAAATACTAAGGTGAAATATTTACGTGTTTTATTTTTATGTGTTTTCAGAATTATGATGAGGTATGCAGTATTTATAATACTGTGTTTTAATTTTGAATATTATTTATCCCCTTTTGCTCAGGTTGACATTAAATTTTGCTTGATTTACATAAAATGTGCATTTGATAGGTTTCACGTTATAGAAATAAAACCTTTGCGTACAATTATTAGAAAATTATTGTAACTGTTTTTTAGTGTTTGGACTACTCGATTTAATACATAAAAAAATAACTGAATAACAGACAAAAAGCATATAGTACTTTTTATATGTGTAAAAGCTTAATGAAAGTTGGTTTTTGATTATTTAATTGAATGGTCTGCATTTTAGTTGAAGACCAAAGAACAAACTTTTATTTTGTTAGTGAATAGTTTACTGTGTTTTAAAATTAAAGTTTAGTATACGTGTGGGTAATGTGGACTCTAAAGGCAACATCACCATTTAAAAATGCAAAATTATGATACACAAATATCTTTTTATTAATATTACAGACATCTTCACACTTACATCCAGACTTGCATTGGAAATTTAAGTAAATCACCATTACAATCTAAAAGGCTAATGGAAACAGAAAACATAGGGTACACTTTGAACAGTAAGATTCGTATCACAAATGCAAACAAAATTCTTGACATATACTGTAGCATCTGAAATCTGATGATGTTGATATCGTACGGTAATTTCTCGTTTAATAAAGAGAAACCTTTTATTGTTGTTATTATGTTTGGATATAATTTTAAAATCTTTTGTATTTGTGGGTGGAAACATTAAATCGAAATATGTATTGTTTGTCCAATATTTTGTACAACTGTCACAGCAAAACAAATTATTATTATTACTTTTACTAAATGTAGCATATACATATGCTGTTTCAGAATAAACCGAACTAGCTTTAATTTGAAGGAAGTTGTAGTATTAATACAGAATCACGAAATAATAGGAAGTACGATTTTATTTTTTACCTTTATAGACATTAAAGGGTGACACGATGAGGAAAAAGGATTGGGGAAGCTGAAGACTAGAGTATATGTTGATTGTGTTATTTTTGAATTTGCTGGAAGTAATTGCATTTAAAAGCAGTAAGGATTGTTGAGTGTTGCAATTAAACTTATGACATGTCGAATGCTACGCAAACACTACAACTCATTTACAATCAATCAATCCAAATATTTGTTTAATTAAACTATAGAAATGATAACACTATGAAATTAATTTTGGAAAAATGTTACGCAAGAAAAAACAAAGCAACCAATTGTGGAAAGACAAGGCATCTTTTATATAATTTGTAATCTGATATTTTCAGTAAAGAAAATGCAAAATGGATTTTTCTTTACAGGGGAATAACATTTTGTTATCCATCGAGACGCATGTCTATAAAATATATTCTCTTTGTATCCTCTTAGAATAAAAATAAGAATCACAGCTTGCGAGTTGTGTTCCATATTTAGTCTTTTCTTTTTTACTAACAGTATGAAAAAGATTTTAAGACGAAAAAGATTTTTTATTGCGTAATGGTAACGAGGTATTGGATTAATCTCTTGTAATTACAGATCATTGTGCATGAAAATTTAACAGTGCTCCAACAAATACTTTTATCGTCAAAGACATTTAAAGAAAAGTGCGATCATAAACTAAAACATGTATTTGTAAATTTCTTAATGCATAAAACATAATTTTACATTTCTCTAATATACAAAATATAAAAAAGCAAAAACGCGTTAATTTTAAACTAACTTTTGAGAGCAGTGAAAACGAAATTTCCGTTCATCAAAAGATAAGTAAAAGCAGGTTTGCAAATACCATTAATGATAGTTATATCACAATCATTTTTAAAGAGCCGTGACATCTTAACAAAAGACGTAATCTGTACAGAAGAGTTATGCAAGGGTTTTATCTAATAAAATTATTTAAGAAAATACTTCAGGAGACGTTGCTATACTAAAGTTCTCAGGTAGAACGACCACTCCATTCTATATCAGTCAAAATGATGTTTCTCTTAGCGATTTTTACATTTTGCATACAACAGTTATGGAAACTTAGATTCACTATTCCAAACGGTAACAAAAATCACATGAGTTTTTGTAAACAATTAAGAATAAGAATAAGTTCTTTCGTGATTGTCTAAAGTATCATTTTAAGTTGATACTGTAGAATATGAAAACAAAAAAAACGTAACACAAACAAAGAAAAATTACCACAACAAATGAAACAATTACTATTACATTACATGATTCTTTTTTGTTTCCGTAACAATAAATTTTAACATGTAGTGCAACACAAAAACTTTTTATTGACATGTATGTGCACAGAATTTTCTTAAAACGAAGTTAGATTGTCAAAAAAACTTTTTAAACAAAGGACTGACATACAATATGAGAGAACTTATTCTTGATGTGCAAAACTATTTTCTAAATAAAGTTATTTTGTACAAAAAGATTTCATTTATGACATTGTCATGAAAGATTTTAGAAAAAAGATTGGCATGCAATGCATCAAAAACTTTTTGTTAAGCAGAATCAAACGTTTTTCTACAAGTATTCTGTCATAAAACTTTTTATAAATATTCTTACCAACAAAGAAAACAAAAAAATATTTTATACTTTCAAATACTGAATTCTGTTGAACAGAAAAATAAAAGTTCCAACTAAAAAAATTCATAAACAGAAAACATAAGTTGTTCAGAAAAAATGTACATGCAACGAAATACTCTACAATACAAAAAAGCAAAATTGTTTCATACTTTTCGATTTGTCATGCAAAATAAAAGCTATAACTATGAAATACACAAGCAAGCAAACTTTTTAGAAAGTTTCTCAAAAGATAAAAGTAAACTGTGTACTTAGAAAATACATTTGCAAACAATAACAGAAGATCCAAATGAAACAGGTACAAGAACGAAAACTATTTTCTTTTTATTAACAATGATTTGCATGGAAACACTTTCTCATCTTAGGTTATGTTACTATATTGTAACCTTGAATGAAGGAGCAAGTGACTCAGTAAAATCACAACGCAATACTTTTTCATGTTACGTCAGTAACTTTACATCTCTTGTTGAAGAAATTCATATATCCACACATCATCTTCAGGCATTGTTGGAATGCATAACCTTACAGGGGCAAAAATCAAGCAATCATTATACTGTAATGCTGGGCTGCATAACCTACCAGGGGCAAAAGGACACCCAAAAAGGAAACGCCAATTCGAGTCGTCGATCCTTAACTGGTATATTTCATCAAAATGCAGGGCATACCATTTCACCTGAAGAATATTCTAATGGCTATACTCTGTATGCTTTTATTTTGTCGCCTACTAATACATTAGACGATTCTACATGGGATGTCGTCAAAGATTCACCTGTAAATATTAAAATGGGGTTCAGCCAAAATCTTGAACATTCCATTACTTGTGTGGTGTATGCACAATTTGATTCATTAATTCAGATAGATAAAGACCGAAACGTTTATACGGATAATATGGTATAGTTAATCAATTCGGCGTTGAATATCATAAATTTTGTGTCGTTATTATTATTTAAGTAGTTCGCACTCTGTCTCAAAATATGTATATAAGGTGAAAGTAAATTCCTGTTTACATCAGTGTAATAACAACAGTATGAGGGCAATCATCCACTTTTTAGCGTTTGATCAAGCTGGTGACGATGACCTTATCTTCAAGGAGTTGGCCGTTGTCAATCCTGATCTCAATACCGCACATACTTGGATTTTTAAACAACCCTTTAGCAGTGAAGACTTACCACTAACACTTCAATTGGACAACGAGTACCTGTCCACAAATATCTATGGATTACAATGGTCAGAAGGCGACGTAGCATACGACAATTTGCAACAAGTCCTTGTAAACTATACAAAACATATTGATGTTCTCTACGTCCATGGTCGCCAGAGACAACAGTTTTTGGAACGACTCCTGGGACGAAGTGTATTAAATCTAGAACATTTGAACTGTCCAAAATCAAATAAATTACTTTTTCCTGCAAGTCATTGTGGTCATTACCAACATCAGTTCCATACGTTCCGATGTGCATTTTATGAAGCGCAATGTTATAGTAAATTTCTCACCTACCATGATTTGTCACGATATGTAAGTCATGAACCAAAAAGCATATATAATCCAACCCCCATTACTCCAAGTTCCAGTGTACTTGAATATGATGATGTATACTGTAATTCAGAGTGACTATGTGGAGCGATCAAATGTTAAGTGTTGTGTTGCATGACTGTGTTACAAGTTCCATATTGACTGGCATTAAATCACTTACCCATAATAGTGAAGGCACCTGCTGCAATAATCATTAATTTAAGTCCGTCATATCAGCAAGGAACACACTGGACATGTATCTACATTAATAAAAATCGTCGCGCCTTTTATTTTGATAGTCTCGGCCGCAATCCACCAAAACCAATAGTACAATTTCTTCAACGTAATTCTTCAATTTATCATGTAAATAAAGTTCAATACCAAGCTGACAATTCCGTTCTATGTGGTTTATTCTGTATCATATATATTTATTATAAAGTTAGAAATGTAAATATCTTTTCAAAATTTTCAAAAACCAACTTACAACGAAATGATCAACTGGTACTGAACTTGGTCAACAAAATGTTGAAAGCAAACAAAAAATTTAAATAGTTTTTTTTAAATATTTATCATATGTAACTTATTAAAGAACAATTGTATAATCCATGTTGTAGAGTAGTTTAGATGTAATAAAAACCTTTTACCTCTTAATCGTTTGAATTTCATTTTATGAAATAAAAAAATACACATTCTGGTACAATAGATTTATTATCTTTTCAAGTTACAATTTCATTGTGGATATTCCGTCAATGACTTTTAATGTTTGAAGTTTTAGCCAGTATTGTAACTGTATGCAATTCCGCAAAGCACATGCATATTCTTTCACCGGTTCATGATACGTACATTTTAAAATGTCCATTTTGAAATTCAGTGCACGTAAGGCAGGACATCCTTGGTCTTCTAAATTTACAATATTTTTCAGTTGAAATACTTTTTCCAACAACACCATCTTTTCATGACCCTTACAATAAAAGATGGATCCCATATCACGACATTGTGACAATATATGGCGAATGTGGGATACACTATATCCATTGGCCGTATTCCACTGTAACCCATGCAAATGATGTGTGAGCCAATGTACTTGTGTTTGATATGCAGCAGCTAAATCACAACGTTCGCAAGGTAATTTCAAAAGACTATGAAATATCAAGGTGGCATCACATGCAACTAAACAAAATTCTCTAATAATGTATTCCTTAGGGGAAATCTTAAACCCTTGAAAGTCAATGATGTACTGTCTTGCACTAAGTACGCGTGAACTAGTCAGAGTTTTGTTTTGTTTTACAATTACAGGTATAATTTGTGCAATGCATTCAGGGTCTCGAATAAATTGACAAATAACATTAAACAAGGTAGTTTTCAAAATATGTGAATGACCCTGCTGTACAAAAAGTTCATAATAGTCTTTGAAAAGTTCTGGATCGATCAAATGACTTTGAATATAGTTTGCAATAACAAATCCGGTATTCCAAAAGTACATGCAATTATGGGGTTGATGTAAATTACACTCAGCGCATTCAATAGGATTATTTTGTAAATAAGTACTTACGGTGTTCAACACACACTTGTCCAAAATATATTCACCAATACAGTATGTACACTGAGCCATAATATCCACTAAACAAAAACACAATGTCCACTACACAGTTCCAGTAAATAAAATGGTCCACTACACAATTTCAATAATTATAGTTCCAATGAATATAATGTCACTTCACAAACACTGTCTCTTAGCAATATGGCGACGAGTGGCAATCTTTTTCCAGCAATGCTTCTTTCAACTTCCAAACACAAGTTTTCATCAAGTGCTGTAATGCCCAATCCAAATTTTTTGCAAGGTTCACACCATCAGGATGAGATTCCAAGTACACAGCAAACAACTTCTGTTGAGTTTCCGGATTCTTCAAAATATCTGCTGCTTTGTTGTTTAACGATGATTGTGTTTCCTCCCAGGGAATTGGAATAAACGAAAATCCATCCATACCCATGCAAGCATGATCACGTTGACTACCTTTTCCCTTAAAACATCCCCAGCATATAAGATGGTTGCCGGGAGTCCAATCGTTAATAACACGCCAAATGCATGCTTCGTCGATCCATCGGTCAGTACACTTACACGATAAAATAGTAGGTTTCACAGAGGCCTCGACTTCCGCTGCCGCTGTAACTAAGGCACTCTTCAATCTCCGCAAATGATGCCATGGCTATCTTCTCACAAACTGACTTCCTTCCACTTCAACTGCTATCACGATATAACCCTTCAACCAATCATGTATGTTCACCATAAATACAAACACATTGGATTACTACACGCAATTTTTTGCGCATTTTCCTTTCATTCGTTTCCCATGCGCATGAGCTTTAGTCCTAGAATGTCGTTTAACCAAATAATTTTGTTCGTTAATGCCATTGTAATATGCACTTTTATTCATCAATTATTATTATTCATATAATGTAATATTAATTTTCATATATACTCCGTTTCCTTGTACTAAAAAAATACTAATAAGAGGTACCTACACTTTCAAATATTGACGAGTACTTCAAGTTTCTTGCATTGATATTAATGATCAACAATAATAATTTCGTTTAAAAAAATCATTTCCACCCGTTCTCCTACTTTTCTTGAACTAAATTGGCCTTGGGGTCTAGGCAATGACTTCATTATCTCCACTTGTGGTTTGGATCAGAAATTAAAAATTTTTCTTCCTATTTTTCCCCTTTCTTTTCAAAACTCATTATTTTTTTCTATATTTTTTCTTCGTCCAAAGAAAGGCAAATGCCCTGTGGCATTCTGTTATAGATATTTGTGTTCCGGGCCGGGGAAAGGGGTAAGACGCAAGAGTTAAGCTCAATTTAATTTTTAATTAGCGAGCTGTCAAATCCGAGAGTAAATTTGTGAAAAAAACAGAATGATTAATGATT
Source organism: Lepisma saccharinum (assembly GCA_022664845.1). Classification (NCBI taxonomy): domain Eukaryota; kingdom Metazoa; phylum Arthropoda; class Insecta; order Zygentoma; family Lepismatidae; genus Lepisma; species Lepisma saccharinum. The sequence goes on from JAGDQP010009988.1 coordinate 37,703, forward strand.
TCGTTATAGCAGGCTGTTGTGTCACGACTTATGTTTGAGTGCACTCTAATGATATCTGAAGAGAAACTTCTTCAAACATTACTTTCCTATAGGGGTATTGAAAGCACCTGCATTAATTATGCCAATTACTCTTATTTGCCACTTTATTTTTTCATCAACAATAATTTTACTCCTGAACTGAATTGTATGTGAAATGGATCTTGTGAAACTGTTTCCAACATTTCAAATTATTTTCTTCAGTGACCGGTTTTGCAAACTTTATATACAATTTTCAGTTTTATTCAAAAAATGTTTTCCTGTTTTCGGTTTCCAATTATTCAGTCAAACATCTAAATCAGAAGAAGTGCGAAAACTTTGACAGTCTTTTCTGTGCAAGAAGGAATGGATCTGATTTCAAGATATCATGTGTGAATGAAGAGAAATTAGAGAAAATGTCAGTCGAATGACTTCAGTGAGAAGTAATTTAACGTACAGAATTTTCCGGCTCAGTCTTTGACAGAAAATTTACCTTTAAGACTATGTATTATACAATATTAGTTGATGAATATGTAATGTAAACTTAATCATAGTTTTAGCCAAAAGGAGTAAAAAACAAATCTGTAAAACTGCTTCCCACTACAACCGATCCACAACCTGTAAGAGTAGTCAGGAAAAGTTTGAATTACATCACTCAAATTCGAGATTCTCTCGAAATAATGTGCTAAAGGTTTCCTTGGAATCACTTTGTGTATCAAAGTTTTATCGACGAAGATTATCAAGTCGGAATCTCAGCAATACAAGTTTAAAGACCGTACGCTTGTGTGAATTTCTTTTCGCACTTGTCGATTGGTAAACTCTTAAATGAGAAATTATTCAAGAACCTGAGTAACGCTGAAATGAAGAAAGAATTACCGATGATTTTTTTAACGTTGAAGATCATGGTCAATTTCAATGTACTCAGAACAGTGCAGGCCATGTTTACGAAGAGCAGGTAGGGATGTGCAAAAAGTCATAAACCAAAGCATCGTGTGACACGGGTTTATTAGTTACAGGACACTACATAAACAAAGAGGATACACACATATCGACCTAGGAAAGGTAAAGAAACCTTTAAGTACCTCCCAGAACAACCATAACAGTCCTCCAGTGATGTGAGGGACATCGAATACCATCACCCAATCAGGTTGGAATCGAGACAGCTCACGCTTGTTGAATCGCGTCCTCGCTGAAATGCTGATGCCCTCATAGCGAAAGTTCGGAATCCACCAGCTTCTTCTGGCATTCTCAGGCGGTGTTCCCTCGGAGAACGGCTAAACGAACGTAGTTCATATCGAGTAACTTCAATTCTGCACGGTGATTAACTAACCACTAATTTTCCCGCGCCTCCATTGCGACAACCGTAACGCACACTGCCATCTAATGACGCCTTTACGTACTACGGATGACATGCTCTTCGGGGCGTTACTATCATATTATTGGAGAAGAACATAGTTGCCATGACTTACGCGCCAACCCTTGTATACTGGCCAAATTGCCGCCAGTTAGGAAACAAATAAAATCAATTAAATTTGATGAGCCATTTTTATATTTAGTGGTTATTTTTTGATTCAGAGGAGTCGAGGCAATATAGTCCAAACAGACATTTTCGAAAAAGAGCAATATGTTAAGCCATTTAGTAACAAGTACCTCAATGAACAATCATATTTCAGTTTATTTTTTGATACAATAAGATTAAATGAAGTCAAGTGTTTTTCCTGTTTATCGATGGAAGTTTCAGTTTGGTTGAATACATTGTTAAGTATCAACTTGTCAAATATTGAAAGAGACGCAACAAAAAAGATCTAGGGATAAAGATCTAGATTCAACCAATGAAAACTCAACCACAGAAAAGGATAATCAGATAAACGTGACTTGATATTACATTCAACAAAATGAAACAGCATATAATGATGATAATGAGTGTTCTTCCTAGAGGAAGGTCTACTACCCGAAGGTTCCTGCCAAGATGAATCGATGATTGTTTGCTATTGGATTCTATCGGGATTGAAGATGGTTTCTAATAGGAAACCAAGAGTTTAAAGAGGTTTTCAAATGACTTGTATTATCACAGATTATTGAATATACAGGTATCCTAAGGTCAGATGTTTCATGCTAAACTAAACTACTTTCAGTTATTCTGTTAGACAGGTTATGGGTTTGTTACATTTTTCTTCGAGCGACTATTTAACTTTGAAATTCATGGTACAAAACCGTTTAAAACCCAATATGGCGTTGGAAATGTGAAATTCTACATGTGGAACCAAAGGAGAAACATGAGTTCAATGTCTATCTTGTGGATTGGGGTCCCACATTAACTGTACATGTCTGACTTTTATCAGTGAATGTTTTTCTGCTGTCAAATATTGAGCTAGACTGAGGACACATCAGTAAATGTAGGTGTTGTTTGCTGTTAAGTTTTCTAACACTTTTATTTGTATTTTCGAACAGACATGACTGCGTCTTCTCAATCAATTTCGATCAGTGTATGTATGAATAAATTTTGAAGCTATTTCCATCACTACATTTAATTATTAAACATATTTGATTTTTGTAGGTAATAAAATATAATTCCTTGCTTTATCATGAGATATAGAACGTATCTTAATGTTATTTCTATGATTAGGATAAAAGTGCTAAAAACGTTAATACGTTCGAAATAAAACAGAAATATTTTGTTACGTTTGGAAACAGATCTTAATTCAGTATAACAAAAATGCTATCCTTAATATAAAACACATTAGCATCACCTATTATCATAGATATAAAGTTACTACAAAGAATGGTAACAGACAACCACAAATGGTACCAGGTTATGAATAGGAAAATACATAATTTGAAACTGCATTTACAATTTTCTTTCCTGCCACACTGAGGAATACAACAGGATTAATATGTTGAAAAAAAAAAAGAAGAAAAGAACATGTTTCTCTTTTTAACAAGCATGCTTCTGGTGTAGAAGAAACGGGTAAGATAAATTATATCTTGGTGTTGCACTTAATAAACATTGTAAATGAACCAAAAGCGATGAATATAAATATGTATAGATATATCAACGTCATTTACATTTTATCCCGATTAATAAGGGGTGTGAATATAAAGGAGAAAGAAGTCAAAGCAGACTTAAATAAATGGCAATCGATCTATTTAAGGAAATGAAATTTCCACAAAATACAACTCAGTCTTTTCTTCAACAGGTAGAAAGGAAGTAACACTGGATGCAACCATATATTTACATAATATATTCTTTGTTGTCATTGTATAATCCGCTTTTTGATTTATGTCTAAATTCTTCAGTTATGTATATATTGGATATAGCATTTAATACTACATCTATAAATAATATTCTAATATTCAAATTATAATTTGCAAGAAGTAAGACCGCATTTTCATAAAGGCGCTCGTTGCTCGTTTCGCTTGCGATTTGGCTGAATTGCCAATTGAAACACGAATTCTATGTGTAACATGAGTTTCAATTCCCTTCTTATAGAAATTGCAAGCAAATCACGCAGCGAAAGCCTGCAAGGAAAGCCGCCCTAAGCCGCGTAAAGAAAACGAACCGCACAGCGCCAACAAACGCAAAATTCTGAATTAGGACTAAGGGCTGGTTTTCACGAACGCTTGCGTTGCTTGCTTTACTTGCGATTTGGGTGAGTAGCCAATTGAAACACGGATTTTATTGCGTGTTTTATTGTAAGGTAAGTGTAACATGCGTTTCAATTGGCTATTCACCCAAATCGCATGTAAAGCAAGCAACATAAGCTTTCGTGTAAATCAGCCCCGAAAATTTTATCTTAGTGAGATCAAACCGGAAGTCAGTAAACGAGATTAGCTGTTCTCTCTTCTATCTGGCTTTAGATGCTAACTTGATTTGTGATCGAGCATTCCTCTGCAATAAATTACAGCTCATACTTCGCATTAATTGGTTTATCAAGATTTTTTAAAATAGCGACTTACTGATTGTAGGAGGAATGGATGTATGAATTTCTTTATGAACACGCTCTCAAAATTGAAATACTTCTCTTGAAAACCAGGATGCTATATTCCTTGCCTTTATATTATCTGTTCGCTAGAGACCGCCATACCTTCAATTTTGCTATATGGAGTCATTCTCCAAAAGTAGGGCTTTTTGGATAGTTAGAAAAAATGCAGCCATTTAGAATTGTAAAAGATCTTAGTTTTTTTAAATCTTGGAGGCATTGTGGGTAGATATTAAAGGTACTAAGAGATACATATTTTATTATTTATTTATTCCATTTACAATACATTAAGTAATTTCTATGGAGTTGACGTTTTTGTATTTTTTTCGTTGCCATGTTTCTTACAGAGAGAATGGAATTTTAGAATGAAGCATGAATGAAGTGGCGAGTGTTTGGCTTCTCCTTATAATTATAGAAAACAGACAAGAAAATAAAATACGATGATTATGAGTTCCATGGAGTTGATGATCAATAAGTGAGACACGCCTGATTGTAGAAGCATGTAATTTATGGCTCTTGTAATCCCAATGAAACAAAACTAAAATGGCCTCGTCTTGGCCCATTCATATTTCAAACTAAATTATTGTATGGGATAAGTGTTGAAAATTACCTTGAAAACTAAACACAAACATTAAAAAATATCTCAAACATGAAAATAAACATGATTTCCATTCCATGAAGATGGTATTAATCATATTTGAGGAGCAAACAAGGAAAAGCTCATAAGTCCACTTTTAAATTTAAAATACGTTTCGTTCTTTTTAAAACCTTAATGGAAAAGTAATTTTATGAAGGAAGTACATATTACGATGGGGTAAGTACTTCTATTACAAAATTACTTTCTCTTATTCCATGCAACTCTTCATTCAGGTGTTATTAAAGCGAACAAAACTTTCTTTTGTCTAAAAATGGACTTGTGTGCTTTTGGTTGTTTGCTCCTCATTTGAAGCTATATAAATCTGAGTAAAATATGAAAGTGTGTAGACACTGGCCGAGTTATAATAAATGTTTTAGGAAGTAAGCGGAAGTAAAGAAAGTAGTTTAAGGCACATCTTTTGTAAGAAACTATACAGTTTCTGGAGACTGACTCGTATCAGTATGGGAAGAAATGAAGAAGATAGTAGCTACCGCCTCCATCAATTGAGGACATTGCCGGAAGAAGGGCACATAGCGCAAAAACGCATTTTTGGTAAACAGCTAGTAAAGATTTAGCTTGAATATTACCAAGATATTTGTGAAAGAATACTTATGTCGTTGCCACCAGTATAAAGTGCATAGAATCACGTTTGAAAACTGTTAACTAACCTCATAGAATTCAAAGTTTGCGTGAACATGTAGTGAAAATTGCGAGTGCCACAGCCTATATCGCTGGAGCTAGAGAAACGAAATATGCTATGACGGTACATCACCACCAGTAGATTAAGAAACTATTACAAAATGTTGAAAAAGTCGCCATCTTGGATCCAAAATGGCCGCCAAAATAATGTTTTCATAAAATACACAGCCTAAACGGCTAGAGATAGGAAAACGAAATTTGGTATAACGGTCCATCATCACCATTAAGTTACGAAAATATTACAAAATGTCTCCAAAGACGCCATCTTGGATCCAAAATTACAGGCTCCAAAAATTAATATTCAACACCATTTCAGCTAGATACGAAATGTGGCATAAAAATGTATTATCAAGAGCAGTTGAGGAAACTATTACAACATTTTGAAAAATTCACCATCTTGGATTAAAAATGACCGCCAAAAACATTTTCAACCCCGTTTGAGCTCGAGATACGAAATTTCGCATAAAGGTGTATTATCAAGAGTAGTTTAGGAAAATATTACAACATTTTGAAAACGTCGCCATCTTGGATTCAAAAGCGTGGCCGCCCAAAACATTTTAAACACCGTTCTAGCTATAGCATTCAATTTGAATCGAAAAGAATATATTTTCTCCGCTGACGGGCTAATTCATCTATTTTTATGTGTGATCTGACTAGACCAACCTTTCTGTAGCACTGTGTAAATGATTGGCCTCTGATAGAAAGCATATGTATAAGTTCTACATAAAACACATGGCTGAACCATGAACAAAACTTGATCATTGTCGAGTTGAGGTTTCGTCCGCCAGCAGGGTCCGAAAGCAAGACGACAATTTTCACTTGTGGAAACTTTTCTACATATTTCTTTCTATCAAGCTAACGAATAAAGATATTGACTTGAAATTTGCAGGGTATGTATAAAATAACATGGAGGATCGTTTAAAGTGATTGCCGGAAAAAGAGCACATAGGCCTATGTGCCCGTCATCCGGCAATGTCCTCAATTGTAATATCCCGGAATTCTCCTGGAGGCACTGAGGAGCAATGATGAACTATGTGACCTGCGCCACCTTTTCAGTGCCTTTCAGGGCTCAACAATTGCAACCACTGGATCACGGAGGCTGAGTTCAATTCCCTGTCCTAAAATATGGTTCTTGGTACATTTTAGATGTAAAAAAAATACTGAAAATTGATTAGGGATGATTGCAGTACCACTCACAGACTGAAGTACACTGAGCACAACCTTGACTTGATAGCCGAATCACAAGCGCAGTGCTACATGTTGGCTTGCGAACCCTTTCTCACATGTCACGAAGCGTGTATGTGCTTGTGGTTTGCATCGTCTGCATGGCTGTTTTCACTCAAGGAGTGCTATAGATTGGCTCAGCTGGCAGGCACTGGGCGGGGATTTCCCGCTCATTTTCTGTTGTGGGAGCAAAATATTTTAAATGCAATACAAACATAGCAATGTCGAAAACTACGAACATAAAGCAAATGAAATTGCCTTTATTCTTTACTAATGCAATAAAACTTATGAAAATTGCTGCGTATTATATATCTACCTGTACACGGTGAATTATAAACAAAAGCACACCAGAACCTACCCCCAGGGTTTCTGCTAGACCACCGAATGGGAAATATCATCCCCAGAATCGCGAGCACACACACACACTCAAATTTTAATTTAACAATCGGTAGAAATCCTGCGAAATTCTACTTACACAGCCCCAAAGTGAAACTCCTGGCAGAATCGCCTCGTAACCCTCTTCCACCCCCCCCCCCCCAAAAAAAAAACACTACCACATACATATTTGCCTCAACCGAGCATATACATTGATTGGGATTTGTTTTGTTTTTGAAGAGGTTTCCCCGTTTCATGTCTGTTATAATACCGAGAAGATAATAATATCGTTTCATTCATATTTTCAATTTCGCGCTGAACACTTGCAGTTCACCACACACACGCAGTCACACAAATACACGCGCGCAGACGACAATCAGTATTGGTATCTCCACAGATTTTACAGAAGTTACGTGAGAGCTCCGTTTTCCGCTTTCTTTTTTTTTTTTCATAATTTCTCAAAATTTCTGAATATCTCTTTTTCCAATAATCTGTGTGGCAATGCCATAACAAGCCGATACACGTAGTAGTAAATTTTGATTATTGATGAAAAATTAACAGGAATATTATAAATTATCACGTCCGTTTTTGTTTTTTTTACCATGTGAGTATGTTTCGTTCATATCGTTAATTTCCTATTTTTTTCAATAATAATTAATTTCCGATTGTTTCAAAAAATCAAGTGTCTCTTTTGGGAGAAAATATACGCAATTTTAGTGATTCTTACGTCCTGATTCGGTGAATGGGAATGCTCTTGGTACTTTTTAAGTTTTTTCCAGTGGCTTCTGCAGTTTGTCATTTCGAACAGGGGTGTGATGGAGGGTGCTTGGGCGAGCCCTTTGTTAAATACCAAACTCTTTGTTAAAATGCTGGCGAGGAAAAAATTAAATAAACGTAATATTCTAATTTACACATGTCCTATAGCAGTCGTTATATTTTTTCACATAGTTCCCATTATTGACTATAAGGAAGATACGTCACTATTCAATCGCTATGCGATAACATTACCATGAATAATATCTTCACTGTATTGTATTCTTATGCTCCACAATGTGTGTGTGTGTGTGTATATATATATATTTGGTGTTTTTTTTTTTTCGTGCATTCAATGACTTCTGAAAGAACTTGTTAACTCCTTGTTAAACTATTTGGAGCACATCTCTTATTTGAAATCCTTCTCTTTTTGACCTTGATATGTTTTTGACATGTGACTCATGACTCGGCATTTTTGGAATGCAATAAACAACTGTTGTAACTATTCGATCATTCTAATTATTTTACTGCTCTTTTGTTTTTGACGAGACTTTCGAAGTTTACAATCTTGCAAGTTGCAACGCTGGCAACATTTGCAAGAGACTCGCATCTCAAGTTCCCTGCTCTTCATCCGTTTCCTTCCTTCTCTCTTTCCCGGTAGGTATCCGTGACGTCACTCTTATAACTGTTGCTATAAAATATACTAGCCCCTATCTTAAATATTGTTACTGTATTGACGTTTTTAAGTATTTACACGCATTTCCTTATTTGAAAAGATCTTCTAAGTCATGTTTTCTGTTTGTAACGTGAGGAACTACCTAATGTGAGCGGAGGGGTTCGAATTGAAGCAGCGTATCTCGGCTGTCAGGATAAGGTCGCTTCGGGTATAGTAACTGAGAAGTATGTACTGAGAAACGAAGAGTCCCGACTGAATCAAAAGTCACTCTCATCAACCGTCAGTGCTATTGTTACGGAATACCTTCACTCCATCTTCGGATTATCAAATAAGAGTTAGAAACCTTGTTTCAAATCTCAGATTCTAACTCCTCGCTGAGCAACAAGAGTGCATGAAACCATTGGAGAGACTACTTCCTTCAGAGCCTTCCAAATGGCTTCCGGTTGGGATCTCCCTGTTCCATTCTCTACCACCAACCCCCTTCACAGAATGGCTACTCATAACGTACTTCTACGCACAATGATTGAAACACGGAAAGCTCTCCTATATATGGCTCTTCCGGTGACGGAGGGAGGGGAATATATTATTTGAGTAGATTTGTGGGTATATGGAGGTACGTATTTATGTGTGTGTCTGTGAAAATGGAAAGTGCAGTGTATCTCCCATCACAAGCAATCCACCTTTACACACTCATTTTCATCAGAATCGTCACTTTTGGTAACCATCCGGATATAGTCCCTCCTTCTGCGACATTTATTTTCTCTGCACCATTCAGACATTTCTTCTTCTCATTGCAAAAGCCTTTTAACTTCGTCACCGGTTGAGTAGTTAGCTCTTCAGCGACTTCATTTCCGCATGGTCCTAATGGTCTTCTAAGCTCCCTTTACGTGGGGAACATAGCATAAATACTTCAATAATAGTCATCATACAGAGGGTTTTGGAAACAGTGCTATATATTTTAAGGGTAAAAAGCTCTGATTAATTGAGTAATATAAAAGTTTTAGTAAACCTGGGTTTATTAATCTCTTCGACGGTGTTCATTACGAATCTGGAAATTATTCTAATCAGTAGCGTAACGATGGAGAACAGAGCGAGGAGTGGCCAGTTCGGGCGCCATGGTCAAACGGCGGCAAACGAATTATTATTTTCCTTTTTACATTCTTATCTTTAGTTCACAATGATTCGTGGTGTCTTCAAATCTTGCAACGTTAATTTAACTCATTTCCCAAAATCATACAATGATGAAATTTCGCACAGCGACGTAAGTCGGATGACAATACAATATTCCATTATTATTTTCATATAGTTCTATTTATTTATATATGGTTTAAGCATATATTTTTAATATGAGATTCTTTATCCTAAAATAAATACTAGTTTGCAACGATCTGTCGTTGACTGTTTGCAGAACACTTTAGGATTTCGATCACATAATAATAGCTTGAGAAAAGGCATCCGAACACCGAAATAACTCGAAAAAAAAATAATAATAAGTCTTTTTAAATGCATACTTTTCTTAAACAATACGTACTAAAACGTAAACAATAATTTTGTTTATGCATGACTAAAAAGAAAAGCATGAGGCGTGCCAATTTAAGAATTTATATAGTGACTTATATTGGAGCGCGTCCCATGCTTTTCTTTCTAGTCATGCATCAACAACACTATTGTTTACATGTTAGTATGAATTTTTAAAGAAAAGCATGTCTTTAAAAAGTTTCTTTATTATTTTATTAATGTAAATGTGAAACTTTGAGAAACTTATTTTTGGGGGGACCATTTTAGTAACTACGTCTCTGTAACCCGATAAATTGAAATTATTTTTGAAATCACTTCTATGTTTAGCCGGGAGTGGAGCCCGAAAGCTTTTGCGTTATTCTGAATTTAGTTTTTAACGTGAGTCAATAACCAACCGACTATCGATTATGGAAAACAAAAATACAGTATTGTCGATGGGAACAGAAATATGGCTGAAGGGAGAACATACAATGACCGCGTTTTTAGTACTATACAAAAATGTAGTAGTATCGCACATCAAAAAGCTGAGCGACGATCGTATTGTTTGTCGAGAAGAAGCAAGGATCAAAATAAAGTAATTGATAACTGAAAACGGCTACTTTCAATATCGGAAAATCATTAATTCATATTAAAGAGTGAAAAGTATGTGACTGGACCGGGGATCGAACCCGGTATCTTTGGGTTACCGTAACAATGCGCAACCCAAAGGTCACAGGTTCGATCCCCGAACCAGTCACATACTTTTCACTCTTTAATATTAATTGTATCTGTACCTACAGAGGCTTGCCATCAGTCAAAATGGGTTGCCTAGCTTTTTCTTTTTTTGGAACACCTTCATTTAAAACAGTACGTTCCAGCCAGATTTTATATTACCCATGAATCCTTTGCATTTCCCATTTTTCTTACCTCTTTGTCAAGTTTTCTTTACTCGTTAACTCTTTCTGTCGCCATTGCTCTTCTCACTTTTATTTCATTTCATATTTTAAATACTTGTTAAGTATTTGGAACTGCAGTCAAATAATAATTCTGATAAATTAACAGAAATCTCATTATTTCAATAACCACAAATCTTTTCGTTCAAGTTACTGGTCAGTGGTCCGTTCTGTATTAGGTAATAGTTCCCGTATTTTCTGGGAGTTCTGTTGAGGGCATGAATAAAATGTAACTAAACTCTGTAACTTAATAGCCAATATAATGCCTTATCATACTAGGCGTTTTCGTGTAAACAGGGTGAAACATAGTCAGTACAAGGACTTCCCATCGATGGTTTTCTTCCCTTGCTTTCGAGATTAGAGTTAGGTAGGTAGTTTTTAAAGTACGTAGTCCTCTGGATTCTTTTTCACAATACTGGGTCAACACTAAAGTTGAGAAGGTACATCAAAGATCGTACTCAGTTCCGCTTGCACCGGAACCGGGATCGATATATTTTCGTCTAAAGAAGAGCCCCTTCCAACTACAGTATATTCGAGGTTTATGTAAGTTTATGACTACAACAGAATAACTTACACAAAATTATGTCTTTTACAGAAGGTTACTAGTGAAAAGAACGAAATGTCCATTATAAGAAAAAGACACAAGACCGAGGACCGAACTCTGTGGTACTCCAGATGTAATAAGCCGATCTGTAGTCAACAGGGCTCTACTAATTTAACAGAATTTTATCTTTTAGTCTGGATACGTGTTAAACCATTTCTCTTTCAGTTTTGATTTTCTCTGTTTTTCTCTTCGTTTCAATCAAACTTTCATTCGATCTCTGAGCGTTTATGCTCATTGTATATCCTTCACAAATGTTTCTTAAATTTAAATTTGTATTATGAGATTAATATGCAGCTATGCTCTCACATACATGAGGGATGGCGTCACTCGTTGAACACTTTCGGATTTGAACTTAATGTGATTCGCATTTGATTTATGACCTTCACGAAACTTTTTGGCTCTGGCCGGAACAGAGGAGGGTTGGATATATACTCTGTGGAAAAAATCCTGAAATATTCCTGGAAAAAGTTAGGCAACCTAGCTTTTCCATAACTTGACTAATAAAAACAGTCATTATTTGAGTTTTGAAGAATACTGGCTGCAAAAGAGAAAGAGAGAAGTGAGATTTGAAAACGGCTTATTCAGTTAGAAATTCTTGTTGACCGGACTAAACTGCCAGTTATAAGAAGAAACTAGACCGAAACAGTATAAAGCGTCAGTATTACGTTGCCTGAGCCCCGAAGACATAAACTAAGTTAGTCACCACGACTTAGGCTATATTTTAATCACTTTTCAATTCGACAATTAGGGATGGGAATACCCATTCACTGAGAATACTTCCACAATTTCTGTGAAAACAGGTGATCAAGATGGCGACAACAAACATCTGAACATAATAGCATATTTGATAGTGATAAGAAACCCTTTTCTCTTTCTGCGCATGTGCAGAAATAGCTCAAAACTACAAGTATACACATTGCCATATAAAAAGAGTGGATTTTCTTAAATTTGAACGAAATATTGAAAATTATGGTGAAGTTTAATTGGAATTCCTAGCAACAGTTACAATTTTAATTCACATTGTTTGAAGGAAGGTGTCTAGGATCTAGTTTCGAAGACACTATCCAGGCGTTAGTCTGGTGTGAATAAGAAAAAAAAAACTTTAAAACCCTCAGTCAGCATAGCCTGAAGCTGTTAATGATTCCAAGACCTTCTGAATGCGAAATCAAAGCTCTATCAACTGCGTTATTATTTAGGAGAAAGCATTAATGAATAGCACCCAAGGACTTTAATTTAGTTTGTATTTTGACCAGTGATATTCTGGAAAACACTATAGAAACTTCGGTTTCGATGGTCGCAGCAAGACTCGAACCTACGTCCCTTTTCACAGTCAGCTAGAAGTCCCCTACCGTAACCATTAGATCACAGTGGCTTAGTATTTCTTAAATACTTATCTACAATGATTCATTGCTTAGATTTTTTGTATTAACAGGTCAGAGATTTAATAACATCTTCTATTAGGTCTTCCACTAACTGGATGCTGAAGTATTACATTACGGATACAGAAAAGAAAAACTAACTAAAAATATTCCTTGAAAATTCGCTTTCAACTATTTGGCACTTCAGCATTTAAAGGATGTAAGCGACTTGAAAACGAGTAACAGACAGGGAGAATGGGGGAGACAAGTGGTTTATCTGGGAGAAATTGATTTGGTTATTTCTATTCAAGAGAGCAACTCAGTTGGTAGTAACGCTGTGTGTGTTTGAATGTGTAAACGTATGTGGGTGAGCCAAACGGTGCATATCAAATGAGGAAGGGAGTTTAGAAAGAGAAGGGTGCAGAAAAACTTGTTCGAATGTCTGTTAAAACTTCCAGTCAACACAAGTACTACTCAACCCCAGGTTCGCTATGGGTTTACCATCTCAAGAGCTTTTGGGTTGGGAGACTGAGAAACAGAGCGGATACAAGGAGCAGGAAGTCTTGTAACATATTCCGATTTAGTTTCAACTCCAACTGTTCCTGTGCTTCGAATTTGTGAAAAAGGAATGAACAAGTTTCTAAATTAAAAGCCACCGAACTTTTTATACAAGTAAACCTAATTAGTTTCAAATTATCATCTTCCTTAATTTGTGTTCAATGAAGAGATTCCGAGTAGAACTATAAAAGTGCTCAAAATGGAGTTGAACCCTCTAATGATCTCTTTGTGTCTGGGAGTGAAATTTCTTGCCTAATTTACTAACTACAAGTAAATGCACTGGAAGTAAACAGAATTATCTGAAACTGATAAGCGTTTTATTGTTTATGTAACTAATTCAAGCGGAAACTTATTTAAGGGAATGTAGCTTATATACTGTATACACTGATGGGAACTGTATTATTATCGAAACGTAAAAGGAATGAATTATAAAAAGTTAAATGGTTCGAAGTTTAACATGTGTTTATGAATGTCATTAATTGTAATAAAATTATCACCGTATTTGTGGAGTTATTTCTTTTGAAAATAAACTATCATGTGGAACAAGCTGCCTTCCTTGAGATTCTCTCACATACTCGATTCTAAGAACCGTGTTTATCTTACACAATCTTGCAAACATTTGTTATATGTAATGATAATAATTAGACCGAAGAGAGCAGAATTCCTTAAAAGATCACTTTGCATTGCATTTGTAGCACTTTTCTTTCGAAACGTCTCATCCGATCTTGACAAAATTTAGAACAATGATTATGACCATCATTGAAGAAGTTTTTAGCCAATAAAATTAAAAATTGGACGAGGAGAAATCACCATCAAAAAGCCACTTAAAACACGTTCGTAAAACATCTCAAGAAGTACTTAAACTCATTAGTCGTCGGTAAATGGCAGGCAAAACAATGTTCAAAAAACTGTTTATTACCCTACCCTAGAAGCCTATTTTGTTAAAATGTACTTTAATTGTGCTTGTTTCTGAAAGTTTCAGGTAGCATTAACCTTTTTTATTTTAACGTTAAATTTGATTAGAATGTAATCTCGTTTAGTTGTATTAGCGCTGTTTCCAATTAAGAATTGGATGGTCATCCCACGTTAGCGTAAGATTTGAGATCGAACGTAGAATATTCTGTTCAACCGAACCTACCTATTTAGTCCGAGATCTATCTGACAACCAAGACACAATTGATGATCTTCTACTAAATAGAGCACCTATCTACAGACGCATCTATAGAGTCGAGCCATCTAAAACACCTCCACCTATAGCTATCGGCTGTAAACGCTGTCAGACATACAACCAGCACCAGACAAAAGATTGCCCTAACACACCGATTTGTGGACACTGTAAAGAAAATTATTCAACTTCAAACTGCACAAGCTTACAGAAACCACCATCATGCTTTACCTGTAACCAGAACCATCCGACATACAGCTATAAGTGCCAACAACGATCTGCACCTCTTCCTGACAAACCTGAATAAACCGTACCAATCTGTACCACAAATAAATTCACTGCACCTGACAACTCTCTGAAACATCCAATTACAATTGAATATCTTCTTAGTTTCATCACCGTAGTGATTCAGAACATTCATCGGTTCCAACGAAACCAAATTCTCAACCAAATCACCGCTGCAGGGAATTTAATCTTTGACTTTCATCTAAATGCTACCTATTCTGGCCCTTATGCTCATTTCAACGTCAAACCTATTGAAAATACATCTGACAATGGACATTAACCTTCCTATTCGTCAATATTAGATCACTTCAAACACATAAATTAGTCTTAGAACAGCTTCTTCCAGAAGAACGTGTAACAGCTCGATCTCACACACTGCCTCCTCAACTTATTTTTCCAGAGCACAACATTCAAAAGTCACAGTCTATTCAAAAGGAAAAAAAGCACAACTTTCTGTACTATCTATATCCGTCCTGGTCATGCAATTCCTTATGAGTTTTCCAATATATTGACAAACATTTTCGACACTACCTCGTCATGGCCGATAAAAATTTCCAAAGTAGATCCAATGCAGAAAAACAGCAAGTCAGACAGTACGTAAATACCACACTGAACGCCAAATTTCATGATCTACCATCACCATCCAGACCAGTCTCAAATACTTCTCTAGATGTTGTTATAAGCTCTTCATCATTGACTATAGCCAATCTCAGAGTAATTCCTCTTTTTGGAAGCCCATCCTTTTGGACATAGCAACACCAAACACTAAAAAGCAAGATAATAAAATCATCAAACACTTTGACTACGCCAACATAGATGGGACATCATATCATACTGAAATAAGTGAATCATTGTAGGACTATGGAGAATCACAAACACAACAAGAATTATACAGTATCACTGACAATGTCACATCCGCCATAGATCAAGCGACCAAAAATAATATGCCACTTAAGACCACACAAACCACCAGTATCACCTCAATATTTGCTTATTATTTCAGCATCACGCAGAGCATTCAGAAACTACATACGTACCCGAAATACTGAATCCTTCAGACAACATAGACGTTTGGAGCCGAATGATATCAAATTACCTTGACGTCTACAAACGACGCAGATGGATCAAAACATGCAAATATCAGCGTATCACTTATCCTCTCATATCCGATGACCAGCCTGTAATTATTAACCAAGAAAGCGCGAATGCTTTCGCAGATTTCTTGCAAACCATCTTCACACCAAGCATCACTCTGTACCGCCCAACACTCCACAATAGAATTCAATATCTCTTCACTAATCAACGGCCTTACTTACAGCCAAGCACTCGGTACCACCTCGAAGATACATTTCTTATATCACCCATCACAGCTAATAAAATTCAACCAGTCATTCATTCGAGACGAAACACAACTCCAGGCTTTGACAACATACAAGCTTATCAAATCATCTCCTTATATTGTTCATACACTATTAGCAACACAATTTCACACTCCGAACAGGCTATTACCCTTAGTACTGGAAAGTCTCCAAAACACTTCTTTTCATCAAACCAAACAAACCTCCTAGCAACCTTTCATCTTATCGAACTATCCAGTTAACATCCTGTTTCAGTAAAATCTTCGAAAAAAAAATCATTGTCTGCTGCCTTCATGAATATCACAACGACCATCACTTATTACCCATTCATCAAACAGACTTTCGTTCCCATATAATAAGCACACTAGATCAACTTCTTCGACTATCAAATGCCATCAGTATAATACGTCTAAATATTCCTGCTTACTGCTTTTTGACTTGAAAAAAGCATTCGATTGAGTTTGGCACGCTGGTCTAATCTACAAGCTTAATTCATTTAATTTTCCTGACTCTTATATTCGTCTCATCTTCTCCTTCTTATCTTCAAGACTCAAGTACATCAGCATCAACTCTACTCTTTCTAACCAATTATTCTCCATTGTGGTGTCCCTGAAGGTTCTGTTCTTTCACCGCTATTATATATATTGTATGTTTCAGACATGCCTCAACTTCCACCACATATATCGCTATATCAGTATGCTGATGACACATCCTCTCTCACTACTGGAAACACCATTCATGCAATCAACACAACCCTACAAACTGCTCCCAATGCCTTCACTAGCTGGTGCACAAAATGGATACTATGAACGCACATAAAACAAGTTCTCATCATTCTTCCACCTCGGTACCGCTCACGTATCCGCTGAAACCCCAATCTTTCTCGCATCACAGTAAACGAAACTCCTGTCCGACATCATCCACTGGCCACACATATCCAGGGATCATCTTCGATACAAAACTATCTTGGAATCCATATATACAGACAATTCGTAAACACGCTATATAACGTTTCAATTTACTGAAACGTTTGGTTGGCACCTCCTGGGGCATACTCCGACTGTCATCAAATCGTACAAAGTTTTTATATGACCAGCCTTAACATATGGACACATCAGTTGGATCGCTACTCCAAATGACTTATATGAACGCCTTTGCATTTCCGAAAGATATGCTCTGAGATTGGCCTACAGAATAAAACTATCTTCACCAACAGCCGACTTATACCAAACAATGGAATTTCCAAGAGTTAAAGAATTTCTTGAAACACTCCGCACAAAATACGTCACAAAAGCAATAGCTGAGGGAAACCATATATTTCTTGATACCTTCCAACAAGATGCCATCCACGATTCACCTCCAAAATATATCTATTCACCATTACAACACTTAGTTACCATATACTCTCATTGCCTCGACGATAACGAACCTAGCCATATAACGCCCAAATCAACTATCACCGCACGTTTATCCATCACAGCACTAGTGTTTTATCATTGTCTCTAACAAAGCCTTATCTGTGTTACATCAGCTTAGAGTAGCCCCGGAGCAGAAGATAACCCAGCATTTGTCTCTTTAATTTCCGAACTGTGTTTGTCTCGTCAAAGTTCACCTCATATATTTTTCATCTCATCCATTACTGTAATTTTTACCTTGTAAATAAGTAATTCATAGTACATGTTTGTCTTCCTGTTCTTATCAATATACAGAGCTTCGAAAATTCATCTAACTTTTCACCCACCTATTTGTGTTATTGATATGTCTCTTTTACTCCTTTGTTGAATATTGTATGCGTTTCAAATGTTTACGTTTTATGTTATTCAATGCAAGAACGACCAGCTGCAGAAATGCCAATGAATATGAAATCGATGACCAAACTTTTGAATAAAGTATGACTCACGAAGAAATTTATGAATAAAGGATAAACAAAATTCCCCATTTGCCTTCTGTAATAAAGATAATTCCCTTCGAAAATAAATTCCCTTCCCAAAGAAAGGATGTACCCTTCGAATGGGTAGATTTAAAAAAGAATCCCACGTTAGCTTTCCGCAGTGGTGAAAGAGCATTCCTCCAAATTTTGCCATGGGTTTGTTGTTGCCAATGACGTACGCATAGGGGGTTCTGGGGGCCTGGCCCCCAAAATTCAATTTTTTTTTTCTGAAATTAGTATCATTTTTGGCAAAATTATATGCATTTCACGTAACTTCCACACTCAGACAAGCCATCGGAGCCCGCTCCAAAGCGCTGAGTAGATATCGTGACACTTCGTTAGAAAAACTCGCGACAGGAAAATCCGAAAAAAAACCGGGAAAAATCATGGTATGGGTTGGATCGCGACAGGAAAATCCTTGTGCGATATGTTCGTAGAAGATGACGAGTGAATTTTGGGTGGAAGAGAGGGCTTTAGGAGAGGAAAATCCTTGATATTGTGTGTTCGTAGAAGATTACGCATGAATTTTGGCGGGAAAATCCTTTGGTCTTTATAGGTGGGGTACTGACGTCAGCACCGTTGTGGAGAAATGATTGCACAATACTTTATTAGAAGATAGATGAAAAAATGCCAAGAGCGTCGTAGTCCAGTGGTTTCGCAAGTGGTTGGTGTTGACGTCAGCAGGGGTGATTGTCCAAGGCTATGAGTTGAATGTGGGTGGTATGACGCAATCGTTTTCTGCAAGAAAACACTGAATTTTTAAGATGCCCGCCATGGAGCGTCGTAGTTCAGTGTTTTCGCAAGTGGTATGTGGTGACGTCAGCAGTGCTGATTGTTCAAGATTGTGGGGAAATTTGGAAGGATTGCATAATGCTTTATTAGAAGAAACACTGAAAAGTAAGATTGCGTCATCATAGTTGGTGATGAAGTGGAAATTCCGATTTCATAACAGCAAAGTCCAGTTTGAACAAGATCGTAGGTGAGGCCAGCGGGGCTGATTGTACAAGGCTATGACGACAGTTGGTGAAAAGGTATTACACTGAATTTTAAGATGGCGCCTGGAAAGGTCATTCCTCTACAAGATGATGAAAGAAGAACGAAACAGGGTTGCTAATCAAATGCATGGAAATAAAGCAACAAGACAGGGTTGCTAACCAAATGCATGGAAATAAAGCAACAAGACACGGCTGCTAACCAAATGCTTGGAAATAAAGCAACAAGACAGGGCTGCTAACCAAGCGTATGGAAATAAAGCAACAAGACAGGGTTGCTAACCAAATGTTTGGAAATAAAGCAACAAGACAGGGTTGCTAACCAAATGCTTGGAAATAAAGCAACAAGACAGGCTTGCTAACCAAGCGTATGGAAAGAGAGAAGCAAGACACGATTGCCAACAAAATGCAGTAAAACAAGTGACCAAAACAACAGAGTCGGAAACAACATTCAATAAAAAA